>JACGTP010000030.1:964676-1257824 GCA_023678845.1 Mischocyttarus mexicanus | reverse complement strand
CAACTTTTTTTAATTAACTTTTGCTTCTTGCAAAAACTATTATACTTATAAAAACAAAATTGCACGTACTTATTGTTAATAAAGTAATGTTACTTGTTCATAAATTTCATGAAAATATATAATTGTTAACTATTGAAAAATATTACGTAAAAAAACAGTGTTTGCAAAATTTTGACTTTTCACGCGACCGCCATTTGCAAGAAAACTATAACAATTTCGCATATCGCACTTTTTCCACTTTAAAAAAAATTTCATAAGTAACAAATTAATCTGAGTAAATTTTTTACCAAAAACTATTAGTTTCCGAGAAATAAGCCGCGATATATGGAAAACCACGATTTTTTTCGAATTTTTTCACATTTTGATTTTTAATGCAAAAAAAGAACATTTCTCGGAATACGCATAATGCACATCTTAATGTAGACCACTTTCCGGATCATTTAAAATTTTGTGCGCTTTGGTCGGAGCAACAGCCTCTCAAAATGCTAGATGGACTGGACTATGAAGGGACGTCGTTATCTCGTTTAATGTGAGATCGTAATGTTATATGTATGGATTTATATATTTAGATACATCCCCCTTAAATCTTGCGAACTAGATACACTGAAGAAATTTAATATTAAATTATAACAGAATATAGCTTCAATTACGTACATTTACTTTTTAATGTAAATACTATAATTTCATGTAACCACTATAAAGTTTGTTCACGCGTCATTGTAAAATATTATACCGAATATAAGGCAAAAAAAGAAATTAATATATCTATTCACTTTGTTTATCTCTAATTATAAAACTGTAGAACAGGGAAATAAAAAAAGAAAAATTCGTTGATACTGCAACTATTTTTTTATATTGGCTTAAAAATACCGAATCGACTATGTAAATACTTTAAGAGAATGAAAAGCATCTATGTATGTAGGTAATTACAACGGTACGTCGTTGAAGTAGACGCGTTTAATGGTTATTACCCAAATACGTTATAAATTATGGACCATCCAGGCTCATGAATAAATCCGCCCGATTATATTCATTTCCATATGCGGATTAATTAATTAGCAGTGTCGTGCGTCGCAACACGATAATTCGACGTGGAAGGAAGTATAACGTGGTAATAAGAGATTTACGGGGTTATAGTTACAAAGTGTTCATTTACTCTATTTGACAAAATGTCTTTGGGTTGTAGGTTGTAACAAAGAAAAAGAGAAAGATAAAGAGATAAATAGAGAGAGGAAGAGAGAGAGAGAGAGAGAGAGAGAGAGTCTAGTAGAATTTTCATTAACTATAGATATACAATTGCGTTCTCGAGAAAATTTTCTTTTATCGATCCTTTTATTTCTATCATTCTCATCATCATCGCTATTGTACTCTAACTACTCGTACAATTAGTAAGGTCTCTCAGAGGAATGTTTAGTCCGTTGTGTGCATTCTTCCAACCTTGTAAAATCATGTTAGGTTCCTCTACCGACGTATCGTTGGTTCAATGTGGAACAGCATGTGTATTTTATGCGCATGATTACCAAGTACGAGGTCACCGCAAAAATCCCGAAGCTGTGAGCGTAGTAGTGATTCTCTGGATTAGCGGTCAGACGCCCACACCATCAATTTCTCCTAAATTCTCTAGTTTTCCGTGACGGTCTGCTCGGTTTATTTCCTTTCTCTCTTCCTCTCTCTCTCTCTCTCTCTTTCTTTCTTTTTTACTCTCATTCACACGCTTTCATGGGAGTGTTTATTGGCGCGTACAGTTCTCTCATTGCCAGACGTAGAGTGGCCACAGCGGAATTTTCGATTTTAACGAGGAAATATCTGCAGACTTCTCCAGAAAATTTCGAATAGAACTGCTTTTCCCGTATGCATACGGTTTCGATGAAAAAGCACCCGATCATTTTTATAACCCATTCGCGTTTTGAAATTATGCGTTCGAGAAGGGATTCGGTTCTCGTACGTATTTAGATATGTAAGTATACACGTATATACAACGTTGGTTTATCTTGTATACCACGGAGTACTTGCATTATGCAATCATATTCAGCACGATGAAAAGTAGCTGAAAGTCACTGACTATTTTACATATGTTCACCCAAGAGAGTGGCATGTTTCTGTAGCGGCCATATGAGAGATAATCTGACACAACCCTAATGTATATCTAGCTCTTATAATTTATATTATAACGCTTTTATTTTCATTGATTTTTAAAATGTAAAGTCAAATATCTAAAAGTAATAAATTTTTCAATTATTTTTGTCACAATCGTATGTAATATGAAATAAAAAAAAAGAAAAAGAGAGAGAGAAAGAGAGAGCAAAGCAAAAATAGCATAACATATTTCGAGGAAATTTCTGGTAAAAAGTCAAACCAGAAATCGTGAGAGGTTCGGGAAATATAGAACTATAAAAGAAGAAGAGAAATAAAAAGGTAGCATACATTTACCTTGAACATATGTTCAAAGTACATAGTACTTCGATTCTTTCTTACCCAATCGAAATAAGCTTCACATTTGTTCCTGAAAACGTTTCGAAATATTCCTTTCGTTTGGGAACCCCGTATAGTCTTGCGGAACAAATATCTTCGTTCTTAATAAATTTCTAGTGGTTAGATAAGGAAAGAAAAGAGAATGAAAGAGAAAGAAAGTAAATAAAGAATTTGAAGAAAATACGATTGCAAATGTAGAAGAGAGAAAAAAAAACAGAGAATTCTTTTTATTGTAATGATGCTTGATTTTAATATTCGATTTGAGAAACGTAACGTAAATACCGGGTTAGGTGGTTAATCAAGGAAACGATAGAAATTGTAAAAAGACGGAATGAGCAAGAAAACAGTTTATGATTCCTATGAATGCGAGAAAATTGAAAGGGCAAGAGAGAGAGAGAAAGTAATAGTTACTTCTAATGAAAAATTGCCAGGTTGAAGTTTCTTGATGAATCGAATAATATTATATGAATGAAATAAAGTAGCACACCAATTTTTAACACTGGCTGATAGAATAGCTTGAAAGTGTGAGGAATATATTAGGTATGCCCGAATTTATAATATCTTAAGACATCTAATTTTTAATGATTGTTATTAACAATTATCATTATTATCATCAAACGTTGGATAATTTCTATGGTTATGGAAATATCGAAACGAAATTATTTAGTTTCTTTTCTTTTTGATCGAGCATCGAATTCTTTACTCTATGCAGATTAGCTTGATTAATTGATTAATTAATCAAGATATTTATGTACATCTTATTCCATGACTATGTAATTATAATTCAATATAATACTTTACTTTTTATTTTCGAATTTTCGAGTAAAGTAGGATATTCGATCATAGTCTAGGATTAGAAATGTTTGTAAAACTGGACTTGGTGGTAAAGTCGAAGGAATCTGGCCGTTGGCAGAATTCGTAGAGAGTCACGCGTTTATATCGTCTCATCTGCAGGCGCAGCGGAACAGAGGCATTAGGGGATCATTTATCTTACTTATGTTGTAGGCGATGAGCCTGACGTTGCACACTCACCTGGGACCAAAATTTCTCTATTCCGTTCCAAGCTTCTTCTAACCGAAAAGGCATTCTGATTAGAGAGTGAAATCAATATTCATTATGTGCAAGAAGCTTTAAGTTAATGTTTATCTATTATTTAGAAATATTTATCAATTGATCGATAGATTAAGAAATAAGATTGAATTGTTTTCTCTGTTAAAACGTTCACGAATATTTTTCAACGATTATTAAATCTTTATTTTGTTACTTATTTAACATTTAAATGTATAATGTATCTTTAAGGACAATAGATGACGTCCGTAACGAATTTTTATAGATTAGATATTTTAGTACGAACAAAAGGTCATCTTTCTGCTTTTAGTTCTTACAGCCAATCGAATATTAAGATTTAAACGACGATCGATATTACTTAATAAAGGTATCTAAAAGTATGGTTTTGTTTATATTTAGAAGAATGGGTAGTTTGTACTCGTGGGTAGCAACTTGTCTGATAAATCGAGAATCTTTAAAATAATTTCTCGTCGAGGATAAAATCATATACGTTAAATAATTTCAATTCGATATCTCGATTTGTGTAAATATAGAAGTTTTCTTTTTTTTAAAATAAGATTATTATTTAGTGATACAATTTATTCTACGATTACCAACACTATTATTATAAAAATCAAACCACATGAAAATCCTGTAGACCTGAAATGGATATTTTCATTAATTAAACATTTTATTCATAAATATCTTCTAAATCTTTGGTAAATTTCACGAATATTTAGTAGCTATGTTTTTTATAGAATTTTATACGATTATATTTTATATTTTTATTATTTATTTATTTATTTATTTATTATGTTATTTATTCTATATTATTATTATTTCCACGATATCGATATCTATAATCATTTCTAATGATGCTTTAATGAATCATATCTCATAATTGTGTCTTCATAAATCGTATCTCGTGTTAAATTCAATTTTCTTATATTTGATTTTCTTCATATTAAACTAATTTAATCTTATTTTTTACTTTTTTCATGATTCTGAGCATTGGGAGAATACAGCACGAATACATATATCTAACTTCACTGCTGCGTTCACTTTTTTATCTTTTTTATATTACATTCTTCGAGGTAAGTTTATCTCTTTTCTTTTAAAACGTAGAGAACTGTAACAGAAAGAGTGAGAGAGTAAGAGATAGTGTGAGAGTAGTGAAGGAGAAGAGAAGGAAAGAATATAAACATTCGATGTATAGCCTATTATGAATATGTATGTATAGATTTGTAGGTCTCTCGCGACGAAAACAAAACAATAACTGTCGATCAACCGACACTTTCAAAGATAAACACAAAGAGATCGTCATTCCTCTTCCGTCCTTGGACAAGTTCAGACCATTTAACGTAACGTATAGTATTAAATTATTGATTTATTTTATTTCCAACATTATCGTGGTAAATTTAATATTGTAAGAAGTTTTTAATTATTAAGGAGTGTATAAAAATTGGTTTACTTTTTTACATTACTTCTTTATTGAGTTAGTTGTTATTGTTATTGTCTTATTTTTTTTTTAGACAAATTTAAAGATTTTTTATTAACAATTTTTAGCAAAATTACATACTTTGTATGATATTAATGATATTTAGACAATTGATACTGTTTGAATTTGTACATTAAAATACAAAGGAAGCATTATCAAACAAATAGTTGCATATTTTGGTACTTTTCACAAATATTTGATAACTTTTACTTTTAATTATGTTAATTTTCATAAATTATTACATTTTAATTTTATATTTAACAATAAATCTTTATGATATAATGTTTTTTAATGTGTGCACTACCTTCAGAAATAATTTACAGAAAATATTGTTTTATAATCTTTAGTATGTTTCAGCTTTTTAAGCAATATTTTTTAAATTTTTCTATTCATCGTCATCCTAAAGGTAGGGGACCCATTCTGCGTTAAAAAAAGTCAATATTTTTATGTCAAACATTTCTGTGATAATTCTATAACGATTTGTTAATAAGACAATGATATTAATTGTATTTTTTTCTTTTTTTGTTTCAGAATATCATTGTAATGGTGCGTTATATCGTTAAAAAGGAAAAAAGTATTAAAATGAATATTTAAAATTTATCGTGTTTCGGGATTAAAATAAAGTGTGTGACTGTGTTTTATACTTGCATTGACTGCATGCAAAGCAGTCTTTTTGAATTATTTGCATAGAGACAGTGATCTAGCCAGTAATAAATTAAAATCAATCGCGAATTAAAGTCAGTGTTGTTCGTCGCGTAAGAAAATTTCGGTCGTGATAAGAAACTCTTCTATAAATTCTTATTTTCGTTAATAACGCGTTATTAGATTCAAGGGAGTGCATCATCGAGGAACGAGCCCTTCCATGGGTCTTCTTCATTGGGTCTTCTTCAATACTACTACGAAGTAGAAGTGTAAAACGTAAGTGTATTGAAAAGTTGTACATACTTAATTTTTTACTTTACGATTTTGAAATTGATCTTGCAAGTGTGATTAACTATACGTGAGTTATACATTCTGTCGATCACTCAAAACTTTCATCGATGTTAATGACACATCACTTCCGTGATACATGTACCGATAATAAACTATTCAATCTTGTTAATAATGTATTACATTACTACTAGGCAGTGATATTTAATGTGCATCACTTAGAACTCATGAACCAATAACTAACTACTCAAATTCTTACTAACTATTAATAGCAAATGAAATTATTTATCATTTCATCGAAATTTGGAATTTCATTTTACGAATTAATCAAAAAATCGTAGAACTCTTCGGTCTTGTTTCTTTTTTTTTTTCTTCTTTTATGAGATCTATGTTTTAGAATAAAAATTTGGTACGGTAGAAAAAACTCGTTAATCGATCGTGTCCTCCTTTTGGTGAATTTTATGCAATACACAACATCGCCTGCGGTTGAACTGTTCAAACGAATTGGCCCAGCGATTGAATTGAACTATCTTTCCGAGTGAAAAAAAAATTATTCAAATAACTCGTTCGATTTGTAACAATGAATTCTATATCTATCCCTTTGAAGTACTTATTGTTATACCGTTAAAATCGTTATTTAAATTTTGCATTATAACAATGTGGATATAGGTTTAACACGTGGATTCACTGATTCACGATATTGGCATCAGATTCCCCAAGAGCGATTACTGATTAAATTTAAGGGACAGCTTGACTTAGTGTAATGACCGACTGTAATGCCGGAGATTAGCATGACACGCAAGAGAACGTAATAAACGTATCGTAAAGTACCTATAATGGCGCATTCTCTGGATATCCAACGAATCTCTAATCTGTGCAGATATATACGACGAATATGATGTCCTTTAATCTTTAGCAAAAGATTGAACGAATTTTCAGAATCGTTAAAAGACCATCGTTTTTTTCTCTCTCTTTCTCTTCCCCCCCCCCCCATCGATCGATTGTCATTAATCAAAAGATCGCTTGGTTATTGAATCGAGGATCGATTTATAACAAGTTCGACGCGGTATGCATGATAAATTTCTCAGAACTCTAAAGTCACTCGATCGATTATTACGACGTAGATTGAGCGCGCCATTGCAGAAATAATAAACTAAACTATCGGCAAATTCGATATCCGAGTGGTAAGCAAACAATAGTCCTTATTAATGGTTGATCGATGATAGTTCATACGTTAAATTAACTGCCAACAATTGATTTCTCTGACGCATTTATTCGACAACCAAGTAATTTACGATACCGCACTTTACATTACTAATCGATATAACATAAGTTTCTAAGTACCTTTTAATTCTATTTCAATGAAATTTCAATTAATCGACTTTCGTGATATTAATAATCTATTGGTATTAGTATTTTGTATATAACGGATGTGGTAGATTTTTGAGAAGTATGCTAGTAATTAGGAAATTTGATCTGTAAATAGGCTATTAATTAAAACTTTTGCAATATATGTAATATACTTACTTACAATGTTACGGTGAAATAATTTTACGTATTTGTGTGTTTATGAAAATTATTTTATTATATAAAACGCGACAGGAATTTTCTCTAACTTTTATTCGATGAAAATGTTTTACTGCATTCTCTCTCATATTATTATTATTATTATTACTATTATTATTATTTCATTATTATTTCCTACGGTTCTGGGAGAAAAGAATAAGACCACAGTAATCCTTGCTTGTTTTAATAGGCCACTAATAGGGAAACCACTAATAGGGATAACTTCCCCCTAATCGAATAAAATTGGTTCTAAACAAATCCAAGGAAATCTTAGATTTGATTATTATCATCATCATCGTCATCATATTGAAGCGTTTTATTTCTATCGATTTTTTTTCTAATTCATTTCAATGTTCAGCGGAAAATCAATAGTATACTTCGTGAACCGATAACAAATTAGAAACAAAAATACGATATGATCGGTAAAGCGTAAAAGTGAAGAAAGGGGGTTTGAATAAAACGTCATCGAATCAATGTTGACACGAAAAAATAAAAAGAAATAGAAAAAAAAAAACGTAACAAGACAAAAAAGATGTTTTTACACGACGAAATATCGCCTTTTGGATAGGTTAAATACAAAAGGAAATTTCTATGGAATTAAATTGGCGAGTCTAATTGGAAGTGGACGTCGTCGTAAACGTAATTTCGTCGTTTTGGTAGATCAATCAAAGGCTTACGTTCAAGTACGTGAAATTTCCCTGTCGATTTCGATCGATAATTCGTACGGTTAGTCGAATACCTTTATATGCTTCAAAGCACTTATGAAACAATAGAGATGACCGGCCTTGATCATTCTAATGGAATAAACGATTTCGAGTTTATTCCCTTCTCGTCGATCAAATGTAGTATGCATGTATGTATATCTACACATATATACTATATATTTATATGGAGAATTTAGTGTACATTTTTCTTCTATTTTTGGACATCTTTTATAGATGTATGTACGTCAAAATATTCGGACGTATTTCGATATTTTTCGACTGGCCAAAGAGAGAAAGAGAGAGAAAGATAGAAAGATAGGAAGATAGAGAGAGATATAGAAAGAGAGAGAAAGCTTTCTGAATTTTTTAATAGATATGAAGAAATTAATGTGAAATATGCAGAGAAAAAGAACTATTCTTTTTTTTTTTATTATAGAAGCGAAAGGAAAAAGAAAATGAAAGTATAGCAATAAAAAGATTATACGGTACGAAGAAGTAATGTGTAACATTTTAATTAATATGTGTGTTAAATATATATATATATATATCAAAGAAAATTTTTGAAGCTAATTAAGTTCTTATGTGTAACAAAATTTCATTGATAGTCTATAAGAAAAGCTTTGTAATAAGAACTTGGGGGTATATTTCAGATAGGAAACTTAGTTGAGACTCATTATCGATATAACGACAGATCGTTTGTACGTAGACGTATTACGCACTGTAACTTCCTACGCTCAGGAAATTTCCTGATGTTGAAGTAACGTAACCGAAGCGTAGACGTTCATTAAAATTAAAATCAGTAACTTTCTCGTGGAAAGTCGAACTTTTACGATTATTCGCTTCGAAAGAGACATTTACGTAGCGCCTAGCCGAGATCCCATCGTTGTCAGCCTTGTACAAAGCTAGAGGTACCCGTATAATGCATTTCAAATATGACGTTCGTGAATGCGTAAAGGTATGGTAACAGAACAAAAAGAAAAAAAAGGAAGAAACATAGAAGAGGAAAAAAAAAGAAGACATTTTATAAGAGAGAACACCACACGTAGTAGACTATCCTATATGGAAATTGTTTTTTCTCATTCGGATGGACGAACACGATGGTTAGTATTCTTTGAACGAATTCGCATACTTGTTTTTACCTCACAATTATAATTTTTATTGGAAAAAGAGATATAGATAGATAGGGAAAGAAAGAGAGACAGAGAGACAGACAGACAGACAGACAGACAGACAGACAGACAGACAGACAGACAGAAAAAGGTTTTGATTTTTCTTTAAAGTGTATTTTCGTATTACAACAACAAAAAATTGTTAACGTAAGACCATTTCATTTTAGTATTTTATTTTGACTTTAAATTTTAAACTTTGTAGCACAATTACGGTTTAATACGAGTTTCGATCTATAAATTAACTCACGAAACTAGCTTCTCCAATCCTTGGATATCACGTTGCAGTATCGTCCGAGGGAAAGTTTACACGTTCGTTGTAACATCTGCATAATATCGAGAAAGTTCGTAGAATGTGTATCGAGGAAGTGTCGTTCAAACGTCCGTATCGATATGTTCTTAATACTTCTCACTTTCGTTTTTACGAGTATGTATAAGCTTTCGAAGTTTTAATCTATTTTATTGAAAAGTTACTTTTCAAGATGTTAAGAAAATTCAAAGAAGATGATGAGAAAAAAAAAGAGAAAGAAGAAAGAAAGAGAGAGAATGAGAGAACAAGAAATTAACACAAATTATCTATATCTTCGTATTACTTCGCATTTTCTTTTAAGGCTTTACGAAAGTTCGTTTAACGTAAGAAATTTTGCAGCATCAATCTGTAGCAGAGCTACTCAAACGTTACCTTCATAGAAAATTCTACGAAAATTTTGTATTCCATCGTTGCTAAAGTTAGTAATCTCTTCGTTTGCGGAAGTACTTTATTAAAAGTGTAAATTCTTCTAAAGAATGTAAATCACGTTTACGTTTTATTTATCAAGACCGTTCTAATTTTACAAGACAAATTTATTCTTGCGATTTCGACGTAAGAAAGATATCAAAGGAAGAGTTAAGTCGGTAATAATAATAAAAAAAAGAAAGGAAAGGAAAGGAAAGAAAAGGAAAAGAAAATAATAGAAAATAAGGCAATTTTGAAGTGGGAACACATTTGTTCGTAAAAATGCAACATCTAATTAAACATCATTGACTGAATGGTAATGAATTCATCGAGTTGAGTCAATGTAACGAGTACTCTTGTGTGTATTGTATTTTAAAATGCATGCTGGAGAAAGTCAAGATTCTGGATTCAATTGCAGATCTTATAACTTCAGGGTCGAATAGAGTAGCGAGTAGAGACCAATCAATCTCAAAGGTTATGCAAGTGGCATGCACTTGAATTAGAAAGGTGCAGTATTTGCAATAGATCGTTATTATTTCTTAAAGAAGCAGTAACGATCCAGTATGAAGCGTGAATATTACGACCAACAAAATAAACAAACGGGTAGATAGACGAATCCAGAATTATGTCGTATTTTGTTAAATACGAGAGAGAATGAAAGAAAGAATAAAAAAGTGTCGTTATTCGTGTGAAATCATTGAATTACTTTCTTGAATAACACTTTTTATCGTTTTTAAATCCGATATATTACAATGTTTACTTAATATGATATAAGTTAGTTCTTACGTAGCAAAAAGTACTTTAAATAACAGAGATTAAAAGGTTATTTTAAATATTCTACACAATGAGGATCGTAATTTATGAAGAGAAACCATGTTATTTTTGTTTTATTCGAAGAATGGCAGTTAAAACCATTTAACATATTTGATTTTAAATAAAATCCGAGAATTTATTTCGAAATTTGAACAATTTAACATGAAATAAATTAGAGTGTTGAGAAATAGAAAAAAGTAATAAACATTTATTCTAATTTATTATTTACAAACGAGAGAACCTTTTGTTTCAAACAAAACGATTAAAAGAGTTTCTTATTTATTTTTTCACGAATTTTATTACGTGTACGATTATCATCATAATAATAATTGTATTATTATTATTAATCTTATAATATGAAAATTTATATTTTCATCTAAAATAACACAAAACAATTATTCGTACGATGCTCTTTTTCGTGCTCGTCTCTACAAAAGCCATAATTTTGTTACCTCAGCGTAAATACATGCGTATTATACATATACGTATATACAGGATAACGATAATGATGCTCCTTTTTTTATTTTCCTTCTCTTTTGTCGATGTTTTTTTTTTTTTTTTATTTTCATTATCAGTGAAAGCGAAGTATACTGATTAACGTTGTTAATTAAGTATACCCGTTGAACAATGATACTTTCTATAGTGTCGAATTAGGATAGTGGCTCGAGTAGGAGCTAATCAGCACACCATATCTATGTGGCTTCTTCTCTTTCTTTCTCTCTTACTCTTTTTTGCCTTTTTTTTTCCCACGAGTAGGGAAAAAGAAAAAGTTGAATTTACATTCATCGCGGCCGAGATAATTAGAGAGAGGCTCATCGTACGGCAGAACTTTTTTATAGCGAGGCTGTATTGCGTTGTTTTATACATACATAGAAAAAAGAGGATGAGAGAGAGTGAAAAAGAGAGAGAAAGAGAGAGAGAGAGAGAGAGAGAGAGAGAGAGAGAGAGAGAGAGATAGAAAGGAGAACGAGAAGAGTAAAGGGTTGGGTGTGGTGGGGGAGGGATGAAAGGGTGAATGTTCTTCTATCCATCCATTTATCTACCCACAATTTTGTTTTTTTTTCCTTTTTTTTTTGTTTTTATTTTGTACCTGTATTCTCATAACAAGTATATGTTGTACCACGCTACGGGCCTGTAATACGAGTATTCTCTTTCTAAATTTTAACGAGACATCGGGTGTCGAATGTCGTTTTGTATCGATGAGTGTTTCGCGACAATATGTTTTGATTTTTTTTTAAAGTTGTCCTAGATATTTGTTTTTTTGTTTTGTTTTTTTTTTACGCGAGTTCGTAGCGTGGCGTTACGTCGTCAAAATTTACGAAAATATTATTACGATATATATTATTACGATAAGAGAACGCAAACCCGTGTTTTAGGAAATTTTCATTTTTTCGTGACGAGAGAGAGGGGGAGACGGGAAAGATCTCTTTGGCTTTGAAAAAAGCATCATGTTATTTGTGAATATAATCGTAATAATTATTATTTGCGCGTGTAGACTCAAAAGTGATGTTTCGTTTTAAGAGATGCGAATAATTTTGTGACTAGTGGCTTTAAATGAATGGGGGGAGGAATACAGCAACAGTTTCTTTACAGTTAAAATGAATATAATTTTGCGCGTGCAATTTATAACAAATATTTGTAAAGATCTAAAATTATTATTCATTTTTTATAATCAGAATAATAAACTTATCAACAATTTTTGTAATACCATTGTAATCATTTTGTAATTCATTTTATGCTTACGTTTTGTGTCTCTGCTGATAAATGAAATGTTTAAAAAGAGTAAAATGTTAGAAGATTAAATTTTTTACATATTTTTTTTTTAGATTTATAAAAAGTAGGAAAATCCGGTGTACTAATTGTAAGTTCATTCTATGCGAAGTTCAAGAAACGTTACATAAATATGTATAAACGAATTTAAACGAATTGCACAAAATAAAATATGTTTTGAAGAAGTTTTCACTAACCTTAGAGTTATTAAATGATAAAAATATTTTTGTGAAATAATCCTTCTTCTTTTCTATTTGAAAAATATATTTTCCGCACGTCATACTTTACGCGGGTTACCAATGACAACATACGGAAAGAACTTTCTTGTATGGAAAAGTAAATACGTGTTCTGTACGGTTGTCCATAGCAACCGGAAACTCTCCGACAAAAGATCTCTTTCTGACAGTTAAAAAGTTAAAAAAGAAACAAGCAAAAAAAGAAAAGAAGAAGAAAAAGAAAAAGAAAAGGATTACTTTGTTCACAGATCGTATAAAAATATATAGTATGTTTTTTCCTCTGGATATTTATAAAGAAGAGTTTCTTTTTTTTTCCCTTTTCTTTTTTTCTAAAAAAAAAAGCGAATAAAAATAGCTGCTTGTTTTTATACGATACTACTCCCTACAGTTGGTTTTTTAAAAAAATATCTCGCCCAGTCGGTAAGAAAGATTTGAAAAGAGCAGCAGTAGCAGTAGCAGCAGCAGCAATAGCAACAGCAGCGAGGTCGTCGTGTAGTCATCGTCATTCTCGAGGTCGTGTCATCGATCTTTTTCCTCGACAACTAAAGCAACGTTCTAGTTTCTATTCGGAGTTAAATCGTTGGGTGAATTTAGGTAAAGATGTCTGTATTCCTTACAAATATACAATCCGCTATTATATTTCCTAGCAAGTATATACATACATATTACTTAAGTACTTACTTGACACTATATCATGCAAATGCATCTAGCATTTCTCTGATATCGCATATCGTCCCTAAAGGGACCAAACCTCTATTGAACGAAAATATCATTCAGTGGATAGAGGAGAAGACGTTTGGAATTACGTGATGGAAGGGGGAGCCAAGAGGATACATCGAAGGATTGCTGTACTCCATCAAACAGTTAAGGTAAAGGGAATTAAGATACCGACTTGGAAGGTATATATTTAGAAACAGTTTGTGATTGGTGCTTTCGAGTATGAAACAACAAGGGTTCGAAGATGTTTGCCGACTTTGATAATCCCTTCGATGTCTAACGACGCCAACGATGGTCCAGCTGAAATGATGAATCTGTCTTTTGAGAGAGAGAGAGAGAGAGAGAGAGAGAGATAGAGAGAAGGAGAGAAGATATTCTTATAACAAATGCAAATCCTAATAAACTTGAAATCTAAATAAAGGGGATGGGAGAGGATAATCTCAAGGATGGATAATAAATATGAATAATTGATTTTCAATGCAAGGATTTGACTGATATTTCATGGGATTTCAATGCTCGACGATTTCCCACTACATCCGTCTACTTGTTATTATAAATTAATTACTTATATTAATCGATGATTAGTTTCTGGTTAGAGTAAATAATCTTTTCGCTTTACATCTTCATACGGATAATTTATTTACAAGAGTAAAACATTTTTGTACAATAATACGTTGAGAATCGCGTGAAAAGAAGATGTTAAAGTTGTGGTAGGAGGAACACAGTTGGGTTATTATTCATAGTGTAAATCATACGAGAGTTTGACTAGACATAAGTTTGTTTGCATTTTTTTTTTTATTCTTTGGGTTACGATATTACTTTCCTACTGTTTTACCTGTTCTTTTTTTCCTGTTTTTTTTTGTATTATTATTTTTTTTTTTAGTTTTTTTTTTTTAAATATTTTTACATTTCTTCGTTAATTTCGTTTAACACTTATACCGTAGTAGAAAGTATTCTGCTGAAAGGGATAATTGTATTCTACCTACTCCAACGTCGATATCTTCCGTTTGTCGTCGTCCTTCTTTGTTCGTTTTGTTTCCTTTAACTTTTTTTTTTTCCTTATTCTTAACTTATACTTTTTTTGACACACTCAGTTTACACTTAACATTTTTTGTTTATCTCGAATTATTCATTCGCTCACTTTCTCTCTCTCTCTCTCATTCTTTTTCTCTTTCATTCATTCATTCCATACTCTTTCTCTCTCTATGGTCAGTGTAGAGAGGATTCACAAGCTATTTTTCTTCATTTCATTTTCTCCCTCTCATTCTCCCTGATAAACGCAGTCCTTTCATTCGATCAAGCAAATATAACATACACTTCTGTTTTGCGTTGAAACATACGATTAAAATTTTCAAGGATCAAGCCACAGAGGAGCGTCGTTTCCTTTTTTTTATCGTTCTATATCCACAAAAAAAACGATGGTTAAACCGACAACGGGACGGGAATATACGTTTTCCATTTCCAAGATAATGTAAAAGCATCGACGAGAAAATTAATTTTTTTCCCCTTTTTCTTGTTCTGTATTATTTTTCTTTTTTTTTTTAATTATTCTTTACTTTCTAATTATTTCTTTCTTTTTTTTTTTAACGTTAAACTCTTGAACTTGAATTTTCTCCGAATTGTTTCTCCGTTTCATATATTTCAGTCAAGAATAAAATGACTCGTTAAAAATATTCTAGCCAGTCATCGTTTAAAATTTCTATGTTTTTAGTTCCGACGTGGAGACGATATAGTTTTTTGCCTTTACGAGCGTAAACTTAATTAACGAGCTTGTTCTGCCATCGTGTTCCTTTTATTAAAATACGAAATCGTAAAAAGTACGTCTAACGGCGATAGATTCTCGTTTCTTAAACATAATTTTATTCGCGTACATTTTCTCGAATGACTAATTAGTCGTTGCGATTAAATAATAGCGAAATATTATTCGTGTGTCTGCGTCGGACGAATTTTTTCGATATGATCTTTTCTTCTTTATTTTTTACTTTTTTTTTTTTTATTATTTTATATTTTCTTTTTATTCGATATTTAATACGAATGTCAAGTAAGGGTAACAAAATCTTTCACAAAGATGGTATATATATATATATATCCATTTAAGAGAAAATTCTAGAAATCGAGACTGCAAATTCTTAAGCACTTTCTTTCGAAATTCAGTCTTTCTTAAGGAAATATCATAGTTTTTCAATATAAATCGATGAATAACTATCGTAAAATGATTCGACGTATTTCACGAAGCTCGAGAATATCTCTAATGCTATACCCTTGAATTTTAAAATGTAGGAATAATGATGAATGGAATAAAATAGTTTGTTGAAAATAATTTCATAAAGAAAAATATATAAATTTTAGTTAAAGAATGCAAGAATAAGGTTACGATAATAAATGATACATATGTAACGTAGATATACAGGATGTTCTTTAGATTCGTATCGATTTTCGATAGTTATAAGTAATTATTTTTGTTTTTCAAGATATGCAATCCGACAGTATTGGTTATATTTCGAAATGGAACTGTCTACTTCATTTCATGAGTTGCAAATGAAAGCTTCATCCTTTTTATGTTTAAAAAAAAATGTATATTTTGTAGTAAGCGAGTTATAGGATTTTAATGTGAAACACTCAAATATTTATCGTTTTCCATCAAAGGCGAGAAAATGATTTTTCCTAACACATTTTCGTTACGAGGATACGGCTGAGATATCCCAAGTGAAACTAGATTTATTACTTAGCGTACTTTAAAGCAGTTCGAAAGAACGTTAATCATATTCTTGGGAGAAAATTAATTGAAAGTTCGAATACTTTTTCCGCTTTTTTTCCGAGAGAAAACGATAATGGAAAGAAAAAAAACTTTCTCTTTAGCAAAAAATCTTTCTAGAATAGTGCAAAAAAGCACTTGGATAATTTTCAATGATTCTTTCCGGGTAATTATAATCTTTTACAATTTTCACAATTTCATGTATCAATATTTTAATAGTATTCGAATATTACATTTATCAAATAGCATCATAAATATTCTTTACCTGATAGGGAAAGGATATAATATGATCTCGGTAAAGATAACTCTGATATCATTGTAGATTTCTTTGTTGTATTATCAAGAAAAATTTGATATCTATACTTGAGAAAAAGGATAAGATGTGTTCCTTATAACTAGGTCAACATCGATACGCGCGCAAAAGAAAAAAGAAAAAAAAAAAAAAGATACAATTGATTTTTCTTCCGAGTCGATGCAAGTACGGTAAGTTAGTTTCTTCTTACAGAAGATATCAAACGACAAACATCTTCGGAAAAAGATTTATTTTTCGTTTTCGTCATTCGTTTTTCAGCATGAAACTGCGCAGATGTACGCCAACAGAAAATCATTTTAAACCTCTCCATGTCAGAGTTTATATCGCCATTTCTTTCGTGAACCCAACACCAGGATCAAATTGTGGTTGTGCAAAAAGAAAATATGTAGGTGGAATCCATCGGGTTTTATATATGTATGCATGTATATATACACGTATATACACACACAGATATATACGTACTTACATACGCAGAAAATATACGAGTATGACTCTCCAATATCGAAATGCTTATAAATTTATTGACAACCGTCGCGTTCCAATTTTCTTCCTCGAAACGATTCGCGATTCAGCTTGGTCGCATTAAAATTTCGAAAGTTTTCTCGCACATCTAGAATTTTCATCCGTAATAATAATAATAATAATAATAATAATAATAAAAAAAAATAATAATAATAAAAATAATAATAATAATAATAATATTATACCATTAAATCGATATATCTACGTCGCCTATCCTTTTTTCCTATTTTCTTCTCTTTTTCATTCGATTTTATATTTCCTTATTTATTTTATTTTTCCGTTCCTGGATCATTCGAAACACGAATGTTCTCATTCCAGACGAACAGAATTCACAACATCGATGCCTTTACACATAACACGTTGTGTTTTTTTCAAATAAAGATAAACAAAAAGAAAATAAAACAAAAAGTTTAGTTCACTTTATCAAGCTAGGAATTTCGTCTTCCTAATAGATTCTTCGAGATATCTTTTTACAAACTTTGCGCGATCGTGTATTTTTCTCTTTTACTTTTTCTTTTCTCTTTTTTTTTAAATTCTTCTTTTTTCCCCACTTTTTCTTCCTTCGCTACTTTTTTTCTTTAAATTTGGAAGGAAAACGTAACCGTCCTCGTCATCGTTCGATCTTACCGAATTCTCCGTGTGAAAAGAGAACGTTTTTAAAGCATGGAAAGAAGATAGAGAAAGTAAGAAAAATGAAGATGGAAAGAAAAGAAAGGAAGTGAAAAGGAAAAAGAAATATGAAAAAAGAAAAAAAAAAGAAAAAAAAAACAATAGAGGAGGAGAAAAACGTTCCGATTTTCAAGTAGAGCAAGGGGAACCCACGAATCGATAATCCAACGTAACAAACGTTTCCTTCTTACTCGCTTGGTGGGTGGACTACATGCACGGTTTAATCTGATTTATGAGTTTGCGCATGCGACACTATATTATGCACTTTTCTGATTTATAGTTTTGCGTAGAGTTCTCTCTTACGATAGAACGGGAGGACCCGTTAGCCATCATTATAACATAACGTGTGTTTTCTTTTGATCGATTTCCCTATCCTCACAACGTATATCTTTTCTTTACTTGTAAGTATCTTTCCTTTTTTGGTGCAAATGTACGCGTGTGCGTGTCCTGTGTTTCTACATTCTCTGTAATTATTTTCTTTTTTCTTTCACGTATGAGAATATTGCAATATATAACATCCCTGCATATACATACACATACGAAAACGAGCGCTTACGCAATTCATCGTCTCGACGAAATTAAAATCCGGCCTTCGCGGGAGAAATAATTTATGAGTTCGTCGTTTAGTGGACGAGCAGGGAATGCACGCGAATATAAATTGCGTTTATTGTTGAGAAACTACGTCCCACGGAGTCCCATCGCGATTTCATCGAATAAACTTTTGTCTTCTCTCTTCCCTTCTATTCTAATCTTTACTCTCTTTTCTCTTTTATCTTGAAACTTTGACCTCCTCGATCTACGATAATCGATTAAAGATAAACCGGCACACTTTGGTAGTCTCGTATTTTTTACCCAACAATCACTATTTATTTTTTCCTCTGTTTGTTTGATCCGTTGATATCGAGTAGACTCGATAGTCGTATTTTCTCAAATCATTTTTATGTCCTCTCAAAAATTGATAAGAGCTTTTTATCCATCTTTCTCTATTTACTTTTCCATGAAGCTCTTCATAGTGTTCCATAATTCTAGCGAATTTGGTGCGAATTTGAAAGAAAGATCTTTCGTACTTCGTGCTTCGTGATTTTTGAAAATCGTTTTATTCGCATAAGGAACGAAAGATCGAGTCTCGTTATTCAGTTTTATTTTCTTCAGGCCTTCGTCCGACTTGTCTAAGTTTATGCGCCCGCACATTATCTCAGTCTGCCCAAGAAAAATGCGAGCAGGAGGAGAACGGTCTTCGACGTTGGCGAACCCGCAGCTGTGTTACCATGTTGCATCGCTGCTGGATGTTCTCCTGAAACAAATATCGATCCTTTAGATCACCGTCTAATATTAACATTAAAAGTACAATTTTTTTTACATTTATATGAGATTGGTAAATATGTATTGTGGACAAAAATATTTTACGTCGATTGTAAATTTTTCATTTGAGTAAAAAAAAAAGAACTAGAACACTCAAAATTTGATATACATTTGAATATATATAAATTAAATATATAAATCTCTCTCTCTGTATTCACCCTAACATTCTCTTAAAGAAGTATTTAAAATATTTTTTTCGGTTTTATATTTTGTATAAAAAGTCTGAATAACTTTTAATGGAATATTTTGATCTTTAATATCGTAGAACAGAAACAACGATTTAAACTACGCGAGTAGATTTGAAAGCCATGGAAAATCGTTAATTACCTCACGGAGCCACGTTAATACGTTTCGACTGATTTCTCATCAATCAGGAAACTGCAACCTGCAATTATTGCGCTGCCGTACGCGAAGGGAACAGAAATTACAGCTATCGTAGCAATAATGTAATAATCTCCTGGCTTTTGGTTGATCCTTGCTTTGATGAATGTATTCGATTGCAATGTTCGCTTTACAGATATAATTGTTGAATTCATTGGGATTTTATATAAACACATATATTGCGACCAAGAAAATCAAAGCTCTGTTAGAAGTTCTCTACTGGAAGGAATATTCCGTAATATAATAACGTTTTCAATGTAACCCTCGTAAAAATCAAAGAATATATTTTACAGTCCTTATTCGGTATAAGATCTTAAAGAATATTCTTATTCGATAAACGAAACAACATTTCACCTTTTTCGATTAACTTTTTCATACGAAAAAGAAATGTCGATTTCTGGAAGAGACTTTGGAAATGCAAAATGAAACATTCGTTCCTTCGGAAATCAATTGAATTTTCCGGACGAGCTATCGACAAGTTGATTGAATTTTTCAAACGAGGGTTATCGACAAGTCTTCGGGACATTGTGAATTATTATTACGTATTTCCAATTTTTCTTTATAAAAAAAGATGAAAAATTCTATTTACATCAACGGGATAAAATAATCTCATCGGAAAAGAAATAAACCTATTCTTTTCTACGAATATATTAATTGTTCCTAATTATTTTAATATCAAATAATCATACTTTCTTATTCTCATCTTACTTCTTTTGACATACATTATAAAGTCGACAAGGACACCCCAGTGCATTGATTTTCTTTCATCGTACCTTACTTGCAGTTGCACATCACGCGCAATATGATTTACATGCGGTACGGATGAACAGTGAGAGGCGTGACAAGCTTTCCGGTGGTCTATGACGTGACATCGTGTGGCCGGTAAATTTGTTCAAAAATTTTACTCTTATCTACTAAAATCATTGAACATCACCTTTCTCTCTCTCTCTCTCTCTCTCTCTCTATCTGTATTTATCTCGTATATATATATATATATATATATTTTAATATTACGTAACATGCTACGTTGAATTACGCGCAAAACTCGCATTTAACGGGTAACGATTCGTGAGGATAAATATGTGAACTCGGTTGGAGATATGCAAGCACGAAAACCCATGTATGTTGTGTATATTGGATCTATATATATACATATACTATATAGATATATATGTGTTATTTAAATGCTCTCAGATTAATTGGATCGTAACCTGGTCTGCTTCGATAGGTCATCAAACATTCGATCATTCTTTCCTTTTATTTTACATTTCCAGTTGATATGTAGAATAAATGATTTTCGGGTTTTATATTTCTTCTTTTTTTTCGGTTTCTTTCTATTTTTGACGTGGCAGTTTTTGAATTGGGAAAGCCGAGAAGTCAGCGAAATTTTTGTCGGGGACGGTTCGCATTTTGTGATTAATAAAGAATAAACTAAAGCATACGCATATATAGTTTTTTCCCCTTTTTTTTTTAACACCGATTTTCTAAACGTGGAAATATTTTCTTTTTCGAAGTGTGATTGAAAGTTTTATTTTGTCAAATGTTACAGAAAAAAAAATTCCTCGTAACTCGTTAAATCGTGTAAGTTGCGTGTACGATTAAGTTCGTGCCCGTTTGAGAAATGTGCACAAGCGTTAAGAATGACAAGCTTTTTTTTCACGAAAAATAATCTCGACAGAGTGGAAATCGTTGGTGGTACCGCGAGCTTCATCCTGTTCTGCCTGTTATGCATAACTGAATATTTATCTTTCCGTAATCCTCAGTGAATTCATCGGGTACCGAGGAAGAATAAATTCATGCACTGCATCCAAGGTAATTACAGAAGACGTCAAGCTCGTTTATACTAGAGAAAAACACTTACATACTATCAAAGCGGATAGAGACGAGACAGCAGGAGAGAAACAGGATATAATTAAAGTGAGCTTTTATTAAATTCATGGCACGTGTAAAAACTTAAAGAAGAAAATAATTATAAGAAAAAGAAAAAAACGATAAAAATTCATCGACACTTTTTTCAAGTTGATTTTCATTAATTTGTAATTAACAATATATTTGTTCTTATTGTTTTAATTATTTCAAAATTCCACGATTGCATGCTTGAATTACTATCATCGCTATTATTATTATTATTAATTAATAAACGGAGGAGAATAAAATTGTAGATTTTATTGAAAGGAAAACGGTCGAAGGTAGAAAGAAAGAGATGTAAAATTTTCACATGCTAGATTCGTATCAATAATTTACACCTATATGATTCGTACGGTTAACAACGTTTTACAATTATAAGAGTAATATGGTAGAGAATGGTAATCTTTTTGAAAAGTGTTTTTTCTGCTCGAATAACTTTAAAAATTGTCCATGAGTTTTAGCTAGCCGATCGTTCACGCAATATTAATCGAGTTTGTCAAGGATTATTTTTCGAATGAATTCTATGAAATTATAGAAAAAAACGTTGATGAGATATTTTAAGGAAGAATAAAAAAAAAAAGGGAAAAGTAATATATATAAATGACCATGTAAAAAATCATTTTGATCATCATATATAAATCGTAGATTTTATATTGTCAGAATAGGATAAAGGAGAAATACAGGTAGAAGACGAGCAAAGTGATTGCGTGGCTTTTGCAACGGAACATTTAACAACGACTAAGTTGTAGCAATGTTAACAGCGAAGTTAGGTGAACTTAAGTCTCGTTGTTACGAGTTTGACTTGTACGTGTCGAAATAATTGTTCCGAGAGATCGCAAAGGTTGTGTCGGAGTCATTTGGAATATAATTGTAAGAGTATGTTACGAGATGGAGAAATAAATGGAGGAGTAAGAGAGAGAGATAGAAAGTGAGAGAGAATGACAGAGAAAGAGAAAAGTATGCACGATGGTCTAATGCGTTTTGGTTGGCCGCTACCGAAATTACGTGGTAACTGCAGCAGTGGTTACATACTCTAAGAGAACCAGGGCCGGAAGATCGACAAGGTGTACGTTGAAGAGAGATAGACTGAGGTAGAGATAAATAGATAGATAGATAGAGAAACAGAGGGAGTAAGAGAAAGAGAGAGAGAAATAGAGAGAGGGAAATAGAGAGAGGGAGATAGAGTAAGTGGTACACAGGAGTTTCAGTAGCGGTCCAACACCACAAAATTCGCAACGTTTCGCTTTTGATCCGAGCGAGTAAACGAAAAGCTCTCCTCTAATCTTCGACGAGTGCTTTCGAGTCTGGAATTAGCACGTTCTCACGCGCGTGTGTCTATTATCCGATCGTCCACAAATGACACGATGATCAGCTTTTCCACTTGCAGGTTTTCTCGAAATCGACAAAACTTCGATCTAACTTCTACTTCTACTTAATATAGAAAAACGAAATTAAGATATGGTATATATATATATCTATAATGATATAGTATAATAAACCAGCATGTTATTCGAATTTAGTTTTCTTTTTAAAGAAATTGATCATAAGTTAATGGACTGATCTTATTCGATAGAGATCTAACGCGATTTTTCTTTCAATTGAGTAACAGATAAAAATACAACATTGCCAATAACTCGTACGCCACATAGAACTGAGATGAAATTATAAGAAAACAAAGATATATTGATTTGTTTCGTTAGAAAGTGATACGTTTCATCATCGTGAAATTTCGTAACGTAGATCTTGTTTGGTGTCTCTGTATATATTGTGTTGGACAAAACGATACTAATCTCATTCGGTTCGAATGAAAGTCGAATCAAATTCAGTAGCTTTTGCTAGCGGGAAATACTAGAAAGAATGACTACGCGTTAATCACAGTTGGTTTGTACTACGTAACAAAAGATTTTTTCACAGAAAAAAAAAAGGAGAGAAAGAGGGAAAGTGTATCAGAGAGAGAGGGGGAGAGAGAGTGAGAGAGTGATGGAGAGGGAAGGGGAGAAAATTGACGAGCGGACGACGATGCGTGAAACCAACAGCTCGGTCGCAGTCTAACAACTCGTGCGATCGTTGGTAGCAAGTGGAAGAATTCACTCTTTTTCCCATTTTCGCTTGTTCCATCATCCCCCTTTCACCCTGACACAACCCTTTACAACCTTCCCCCCTTTCACCCATACACCCTCCTCTCTCAGCTATTCTCTTCTTCTATAGGCAAGTTCAGTCACGCGTTTCGACAGGAAGGTAAGCTTCATCTGGTTGGTTCTATTCGCCAAAAAACTCCTAGCTTTGATCACATCGTTGAAAATCGAAGCGGGTCAAAGGACTACGCTTGTGTCGTTCTCGTAGGAAAAATCCTGCCTGGATTGCAATGGGGGGGGAAAAAAAAAGAAAAAAGGAAAAAGAAAAAAGGAAAAAAGAAAAAAGAAAAATAGAAAGAAAGAGGAGAGATAGCTCGACGAGTGATCTGAACATCCGGTAGAAAGTTACTTTTCGAAAGCTCGTTGTAAGCGTTGAAAGCACGAACTCATTCTTTCTTTCTTTCTTGTTCTTTCTCTTTCACTCGCTCGTTCGCTCACTCTGTTCGTTCTCTACTGTTTCATTTTACTATATATTGTATCTGTTGTCTGTTTGTCTGTCTCTCTCTCTTTCTCTCTCTCTCTCTCTCTTATTCGTATTTATTTATTTTACCATTGTATCTAATGAAAAATTTAAATACTTTCATAGAAATTATCAAAATTATCAAATGTCAAAGAGCAACGGTGGCTTACGTGCGTACGTGGACCGTGAAATCGTTTGTTATTTGTTGTTCGCTGAGCGAAGCGAATGCAAATTCAGCCGAGCGTAATGAAACACAGTTAATGGACTCGGATAAGGTGTCTTTCGACAACGATGTGTTATAATTGTCTCTTGTTTTTAATGTTATTATTATTATTATTATTCTTTTTTTTGTATAATACAATTTTTCAATGCGCATCTTTATTTTCTAATTAATATTTAGTTACAAAAAAGTACTAATTGCTTGTACGTAGATAACCTTTTTTTATTTTAACGAATTTTCTACGTACGTATTTTTATGTACTTTATATAATTCCTCTCTCTCTCTCACTCTCTGTCTCTTCTCACATTTCAAACTACGAGAATTATCGCGTGGCATCAATTGATTAAAACTGTAATGTGATTGATTGATATGAATAAATCGTTAAAAATCATTATTAATTTAATCAATCAAAGAACTGCACGATAAGTAAAATTAATGAGTGTTAATTGTCAGTAATTGTCCATCATCGAATATTGTCCAATACGATTTTTTGTTCGGTTGTTCGTATCATCTATCTATAGAAGATATATTTAATTTCTTGTCCGTTGTAAGTAGCATAAATGTATCATTCATAATGAACGTGTAGAAACACATAGAAAGATGATATTTTTATGTAAAAAGAATTTTGCGGATGAATAAAGGTTTTTTTACTAATAAAAATAACAAGAAAAAATATAAATATATTTTAGTTAAAAATACGAATTATTCTTAAGTGAAATTTCTAAAAAAAAAAAAATAAGTCCTCGTTAGATTTCTTGTCATAAAACGATAGTAGTACAGACTTCTTCGTAGTATCGTCTGAGAAAAGTTTCTTTCACTCGTAACACGAAGAATACTTTCGGTTATTAAAGTGGACCGAAAAGGTGCTAAGAATAGGAGAACTTTTTATTATATCCATTTGCGTTCCTTTTTCATGCGTATCTACTTTCGGAAATAACCATTTGAGGTTTCTTTATGATATCAATATACATTTCCGGTTTCAGGATAAAAGAGAGGGAGAGAAAGAGAGAGAAAGAAGAAGAGATGGATGCTCGTGAAGTTTTACAATTTTACAATATGTATATAGATATTTTCCTATAGAATTTTTTTTTTTGAAAACCACGGGTCACGAACGTAAAAAATGTTACACCTTTTTTTCATCTTACTTTTATCAACTCGTTTGAATACGCTATCGGTGAAAATTATTTTATCACGTCTAAAAAGTTCAAAATTTTTAGAATAAATAATAGAAAAAAAAACCTTTTCTAACTTTTTTATATTCGTGACAAAATTACTAATGTAAATTACATAGGTTTCGTTAAAAACTACTCACGACAAAAATAGAAAAAATGTACTAATTGAATAATAGACAATATTTTGAACAAAAAATTGATGCTACGTACAAATATTAACGATAAGAACAATTGTATATGTCACTTATTTAATTAAATCAACTTTTTATTATTTTCTAAAGTGGTAAAATAATTTCGGCTGGTATATAACGTATAAGATATTTTATTTTATATATTTTGAATTTAATATTAGAATATTTTTTTATAGATAATACGAATTATTCCTATTCGTTGAATTTTAAAACGGGTTTTTACGTATATTTTTTCTTTTTTACAAGAATAGAAATTTCTTTTATTTCGTTAACTTGTTAAAACGTTTATCATAAATTTTGATATTTGAATAAAACTTTGTTATTTCATATAATGTCCGATGAAGCTGAAGAATCGGAATGAAACTTAATGTAGCGTGATTCTCTATTGTGTTCATTCATCGATCTATCTTATTTCGATTTTCCGATCGAGGTCTTTTGAGTGAGAAAAGGAGGAAAGAAAGGAAAGGAAGATACTTATCGAGGAGTATTATTTAAAACAATGAGTTACTTTACGAATAACGTTTCAATAATTAATAATCCTTTCGTTCGGACGGTGAAGTGTTTATTGGCATGGTGAAATAGACGGATGTTGGAGAACAATTATTTTCAATGGTTGATGTTATCCGAAAATGACGATGGAATTGGTAGAGAGGTTTAAGAAAGAGAAAGAAAAAGAGAAATAATAAGAGAGATAGATATATTATACGATAGTTGCAAATTTCATATTACAGTTTCATATCGCGTTTATCCTTTAATACGTGTACCAATGAAAATATAAACGTGTATGATCATTCTATAGAACGAGACTATTTTCCGAAAATTTGACGTAGATAAAACATATTAAAGAGAGAGAAAAAAAAAATTGAGAGAAAATGGCAGAGAGGTAGAAAAAGAGAGAGACGAACAAAATAATTTTCTCTTCTTTGAAAGCACGTTTCGCGAATAGATTGAGCTTGATTCAGTGTATTCGGTACGTTAAAATTTTATAGGATTGGATTTCGTAGTGAAACAATGAATGGGGTATATTAAATGCAAATATACATGACGTGTATCTCGAAAGAAATTTGCTTCATATTTTGGTTCGATTCTTCGTTGGAGAAGTTTAAGTTTAATGGTTGGTAAAATAGATATCATATATAAAAATTAAAAACGATTTTCGAGTTGTTCAAATTTTCATAGTAAATTTTTAAACCAACTTTAATCAACGGTATGTGTTTTATTTCTCTTTCCTTCTCTTTCTCTTTCTCTCTTTCTGTTTCTTTTTTTTTAGTCATGTAACGAGGAAACAGCTTGACATTTGTAGAAGCTCGTTTAGAACTCATTTGCGTAAGAGGAACGTGATTCTACCCTTGGTGAAAAAAAAGTTGTTTCATAATTATTAAAATGTATCGATTGCAAAATTTCTAAAGTGACTTTTAGGTATGTTTCAGAGATTCATCGGTTAGTCGATGTATAATAAAACTAAAGTAAGGATGAGTAGATGGAGGTAGTAGTTTTCGAATCATTTGGCTTGATTTAGGTTCAATTTGGCTTACCGTAGTTGCCGTAGTGGTGTACTTCGTTTAGGTGCAATTTGGAAGTTTCTCTTGAAAAGTAGAGTTTTAACGAGTAGTTATCGGATAAAGATTATATTTTGTAGAAGAAACTTACGACTCGTTAGAGTTGAACTTTGATTTTATAAGATCGTCATTGAATCTATCGAATCCTTGAATTAACGAATGTGATTCGATTCGATCGAGTATATCCTCGTGTTCACAGATTTTTTTAATTTATTTTTTTTCCCTCCCTATATCCTTGGCTCGTTGATAACAAGAAGCGTGATTCGATTAACGTTTCGAAATCGATGGGACAGTACGAGATAAATTTACGTCACATGAAGCAGCTCTTTTCAATCAGTAAAGTACACGCAAGTTTCTTCGACGCGTCACGCTCTCGTGCGTGACACTGAGCATATTCGATTGATCATGTTCACATTTTTTGCTCCCTTTCTGTCCCTTTCATTCTCTCCCTCTCTCTCAATCTTTCTCTCTCTCTCTCTCTATCCTATCCTATCCTATCTACCTACCTTCTATTCGGACCGTAATGTAAACTTTGTAATAACGAATTAAATATTATAACGCGCCGTGCAAACGCGTCGTTTCGTATTTACATGGAAATAGCGTATACACCGCAGCTGGAAGCATTCGTATGTATGTACATCAACACACTTTTCGCAAATATTGGCCGAACGTGCAACAACATTGTGCGCAACCTCGCGCACGTTTCGTCGACCCTTTCTCTACTAGGTGCTCTCTTGTCTACCTGGATTTTTCCCAGTAAGTCAATAATACTTTTTACCCCTACACCATCCCTTCCAATGAAAATTGACTTATATCTCCGAAACATCGAAACGAAATTATCTTTGGCGTTTCCTACATTATAATTCGTATTTCTCTTATTGAATATACGTACGTAAAAATAAAGAGAGAAAGTAGAGGAATAATTTCGTAATTTTTGAGTCAACGGAAAAATTATTTGATATACGATTAGCCCTCTCTATTCGTGCGAATAATAATGAATGAAAAATAAAAAAAATTTAGCATTTACTCTTATTTCCAGCTATATTATTCAGTTTATAGTACCGTACAGAACAAAATTCAGAAATCTATAATTTTTAGACCATCTCGTCTACGCGATAATACAACTCTGGAATTTGTATCTTTCGTCGTTTTGACATTCGTACCAGTTTAAAATCATTTCTCATCAAATTACAACATACGATTCGTTACTTAGAGAATGTATCTACGATTATTTTATCTTATTTCCTTTCGTCTATCTTTTCGGAATTCTTTCATCTTTATTGTCATTTATATGCGCGGGACGTTTATTTGTGATTAATGAAATATCTGAAATCAATATCGGAAAAGCAATCAGTTTCTCTTCGAAGATGGAATAAACAGTTTGAAACCGCTAGTTTCGGTGTACAGTAATGCGAATATCACTTCTCATTCGAACAATGGCCACTGTTTCGAGTGAGCTTTAAGTTCACTCGAATTCTGTTCTCTCTCCTACCTTCCCTCTCTCTTTTTCTCTTTCTATCTATCTAGTCTACTCTACTTCGTGGTATCGAAGTAATATCCTATGCTAATGACCCAGCTGGAGGTCTCTTCGATTCTGATTCTCCTTTAAATGAGATTCAATAATGGTTTGGCAATTTGCTGACGTACTGAGATATATATTATATATATAGATAGACTTTCGGGAAAGGAGAACGACGTGAGGTGAATAAAATCGAACTGGAGAGAGACTAGAGCAAATAACGAAAGGTGAAGAAGAAGAAGAAGAATAAGAAGAAGAAGAGACAATCAATTGCATTTTTCTATTCGATTATTTTACTCTACTCCTTCGTAAGTGCACCGAATGTCCATTTCTTCATTTTCTTCTGTAGAGAATTTTACTTGATCGTAAAATATATTTGAGATATTTTATTATTACCAATTGTAAGTTGAGTACTATTAATGATACAATTTTCTTATTGGTATTTCAAGAATGTTAGATAACGTCGTCGATAAATTATGTATCGATATTATCATTTGACAATAAACGAAAGTGTGATGATAGTTCTCAATTCTTTTGATCAATCTCTATAATAATATATATTTTTTTAATTATTTTTCTTTTTTGATGTGGAATTTAAAATACAGTGATTAATCGACGACACATTATAAGTATATACTTTTAACAACATAGGGAGTAAGGGTGTATGTATATACGAAGAAGTATTTACGTACACACAATCAATAGATGTTGACAAATTTTATTTTATAATCCAGCATCCAATCTGTTATCGTAAAAGAGTGAGTACGATCGATTCTCGATCGTTCAAAAGGTCTCCGTGTTAATTCTATCGGAATGATAAATCGAGGCCTTTTTTTTTACAAGCGTTGATTTTGGCGCTTTTTCAAAATGCCGAAAGAGAGAGAAAGAGAGAGTAAAAAAAATTGGGTAAAACAAAAAAAATAGAGATAGAGAAGGTTGAAGAATGAGCAATACGTTTTCGAGTGTTTCCCACTAAAATTCGCTCGTTACTGTCGGCAGAATTTGGCTATCGAGAGAAAGAGAGAGAGAATAGAAGCGAGAAGAGTGGTTATAATGAACGACGAGCATCTATTTGCAACTATTGCGGATTGTTCTCGTTTCTGATAAAATATGTCTGTGTCGCGTTGTATATATGAAATGTCCAATACATAGAGAGAGAGAGAAAGAGAGAGAGAGAGAGATGTACGCGTGAATGTTAATAATGCGATTGCATACAAAAGATCGTTTGTCGGTGGTAGGATATAAATCTGTGTTTGAATTCAAATAGCGCGCCAAAACGTCGACTTCGTTCTCTTTATGCTATTTGGAGAATGCTTATTATCGTTAATAAAATATTTCTTCATTTTGTTTCTACAGGTAGATCGATTCAAAATACCATTTCCATAGCTCTCTTCCTAAAGTTATGCGAATATAGATTGCCACGTTTTATTTTATGTTACTCTATTTCTTCTTTTATTACCATCATTACTACTATGATTGCTTTAATAAATATTATTTTTTTATTATTATTATCACATCATAATTATCATCATTATCATTTGATATATATTATATATTTTCAAATTTATATTTTTTTAAATTTCTTCATTGTAATTTTTACTAACTTAAACAAGAAAATAATACGTCTTAACGTACAGAGTGTCCAAGTTATTTCTTGCATATAGAAAGGAATTTTTATTGTGTCCTGGTTTATTATATCGTTTTAAAGTTGTAGGAGATCAATGATTAATAAATAATGAACAAACTAACCAAACACATGGAGGCTCAATAACAATTTTATCAAGCGAGCATTAAGTATTTAATATCGTACGACAAGGAAGAATGGAAGATGAAGGGGACAGAGAAATAGAAGAAAAAGAAGGAAAGGAAAAAAAAGGAGGATGAGGAGACGGGCTGCTGTCTGCCCTCAGCGAACGTTAAGACGGCGGAAATTAAGTTGCGGAGTGAATTATGGAAATGCGGATCATCGGTAAGGCAAGCCAAGTGGTATTATCGTTTTACGTTCAGCCGAGAGCACAATTTTCCCTTTCTACATTGCTATGCACTAAAGGACGCGATCCGTGATATTTGAAATTGAAATAGAAACTTTTTACCTTTAATTAATGCAAATCAAACCCGACCCGATCGCGTTGTTATCGAGCATTGATTAATTTCTTAAATCAAATTTCTTTTCTTCTTTTTTTTTTTTTTGTAAATTCTAACGTTTTCTTCAATATCCTTTTAGTTAAATTTTATTTCTCTTCTTCATTGGCTTTAAATTCGAACGAATTTAAGCTCGACAATCGTTAATTTGAGATGTTCGAATGGTTTGATAAAATGTTGAAAAATAGCCTTTTAGTAAAAGAAGTAATCGTAAGGGAATGACAAAGTCTGAAAATAGACAAAGGCTAATTTGGTGGATGTTACGTGAAACGAGAGATGCTCGACTCGTTTTGAAAAGATAAAAGAAATGGTAGCAAAGGGAGAATTAACAATTTAAGCTTTGAATTCTCCTAGTCGTCGCGTGATTAACTTTAACAATTGCGTGAATTCGTTAGTCCTGGTCGTTTGGCAAAGCTTCTTGATGTTAGCTCAAACTTTAACGTAAATCGGAGCGGTTCCGACTCGTTTCCGGCATTGAATCCCTAAGTGCAGAAATGTGGGGAGCTCGGAAAGAGGACTAGGGTGATTTGGTAGCATACGTTGCTTTTCCTTTCCGTTACTGACTTTCTGGATACGCCCATGCCAATAAATTCCTATGGGAAATCAAGAGGATATCGAAATCGAATCAAGTCTAAGGCATAGACGTGACGTAACTTTTTTCATTCTTGGCTAGGTAACGTTAAAATGAGAAAGAGAAGAAGTAAGAGAGAGGGAAAGAGAGGAGAGAGAAAGAGAGTGAGAAGGGGAAAGAAAAAATAAAAAAAATAAAAAAAAAAAAGGAAGGAGAGTAAAAATGTCCGAAAAGCGTACAAGGGCTAAACTTATTTCGCGAAGTAGGGTCGAATGTTCATTTAGTAATCCGCTTAGAAAATATATCAGAGAAGATTTTTCGAGCCGAGAGGACAATTTGTTCTGTGGGAAATTGGGAATAACTGTACCTACTCGATTGGCCACGATAAAGCTTATATATGTCTGCCTGCTATTGATGTATGTGTATGTGTGTGTGAACGTTTTATCGATTTTATTTTTAACCGCATCGTTGAATTAGCTCTGATGTGATTTTTACGCATAAAATGGTTATACAACTCGATGAAATTTACCGAATTTCTTTGGATGAAAATATTTCTGTTTCATGGCTGAACGTTAAGTAATTAGTTTGAAAAATTTAATCTATTCCGCTGTGAGAGAATAAAAATATCCAAGAGAGGAGTAAGAATGTGAAATATTGCAAATGGGTGAAATACGAATTTTTTAAAATATCCAACGTTTTATGTGGATTCTTATTTTTTAGAGTTAAAAAAAAAAGTAAGTAAGTTGGCGCACGACGATGACGAGGTTCAACAATTGCAATGAAATTTTCTGGATTCGAAGCTTTCCTTGGTAGGTAGGTAGGTAGGTATGAAAGTAGGTAGGTAGGTAGGTATGGAAGGTATGGTAGGTAGGTAGGTAGGTACGATTATTCCGTATGAAATCCGACCGGTTTGGCTCATCAAAATTTCACGCTACGATGACATCGACGAAAGAAAATGTCACGAGCATTTCTAGAATAGAGGAACGAAAAACGTATAGTAGACATTCGATATGGAATAATCTAACAAATTGATTTCTCGAGACGTAAATCTATTTCTTTGGTATCGATATCGCGAAGAAAATGTTTTTTTCTCTTTTTTTCTTCTTTTCGCGAGATGGAACGATTAGGGTGAACAATCTTGAAACTTCGCTCGGGCATCTTTCTAAATCGTCATCTCGGTGTAAAAGAATGCATACTCGTTGCTTAGCTTTTTGCTTCAAATTTTAAACAAAGAACGATAAAATTTAGAATTTTTTGTTTTCTTTTCATTTTTTATTCCTCTTTTTTTTCCTCTGGAACTATACATACGCGCGTGCGCGAACACACACACATACATTTATTTCTCTCACTTCGACATTTCCCTTCCAAAGCCAATTATGCGGACAGCTTTTTGTACGTGGTGATTTCGATTTGCCGGGATAACGAGGTCGAGAAAGGGTAGCACGTACCAATGTAACACAGGAGTATCATTTCAAGAATTTTAGATCTTTTCCCCTTCTTCCTTTCTCTTCTCCTCCTCTTTCCCTTTCTTTCTCTCTCTCTTTCTCTCTCTTTTCCTTTCTTTCGCTCTCTGGTGAAAATTAGTACCGACCACTCTTCCGGATCAAATTTTCAAGTCGGTTACCTCTGTGCAACATTGTCGACAATCGACCTTACTATTCTCGAAAAGACCTTACGAAAATTCGACCTCTTGTTCATGGTCGGGAAATATCGTGAACGTGACCAACGAGTTTGACTAATATCTAATAGCTTACTCTCACCTTATGAATTTAGCTATTAATTTCTTTAATAATATATTTTCCACCAAATATATAACGTTCGAGGTATAATTCATTTTGTTTTTAGAGATATTTGTTTAAAAAATAATAAATTATCGTTATTAAACACGGTATATAGGATCCAATGACGTAAAAATCGTTTCGAAATTTCTTTCACGGAAAATAGTACCCTAGGGTGTTTTCTCTATAAAGGATAATCAGGTTGAATGAAAAATAATCTGATCTTATTAGAAACCTATAGCATTATATTTTTTTTGTCCCCCAGAATAAATATCGTTTTCGTGTCGCGTTTGGCCACGAGCGAAGAATAAATTTTTGCGATCAGCGTAACGATCTTTCACGATGTAGTCCCCGTTGTTGTAATCCCAAAATTTTGTCCAAGCCGAAACGAGTACGGTGTTGCTTCAATCCCCGACGGAATTAAAACGCTACGGAAACGTAAACCCGTTTTCAAATTACTTCGCCGGTTTCGCGGACGAATGCGTATAAATTCAATTTACCCTTATGCGATATATAAACGTATGTGAACATACGTATCGGTAGATATGGAATTGTATGTAGGTATATTTATATGTATAGAGATATGTGTAAATCGATGTGTATTTTATTACTCTTTCAGATAATTTCAGTAAAACTCAATCGTGAAAAATAATTCATTGTTTCCTGCATAGACAAAGGAATATTTTATATGAGAAGAGAAGAGAGAGAGAGAGTTTCGATTTAATAAAATAATAATATCACTAAAAGAATATTTGCGTTTTCGTGTTTAATTGTTTGGTGAGAAGAGAATTTTTACTATGTTTCGGAAGTAATTATACATTTATAATAAGTACTCGGAAAATTTGTTTAGTTAAAGCCCTTCAATTTCTGTAGTTATGGTATTACTTCTTAATTGTAATTTTAAATTAATTTACATTTTAGACTATTTAATAACAAAAATGACCGGCAGTTATTTGTGTCCATTTATTAAAAATATATACTTATTTTATTAATTAATTTTATTCGAAAAGTTTTATAAAATGAAAAAATCAAAACCTTTGCGTTACCCTTTTAAATATATTTATATTTCTTTTTTCTCCTATTTTTAGACTCTTTTACAGTAACATAAAATACGAATTTTAGTAAATCATCAAATTACAATAGTGATAATTTATATTTGCTAGTATTAATTTCCATAAAAGGGGGTAAATGGTAGTCGAAAAGTGTAGAATACTTCCCCATTTACGAGGAAGATATGTACGTCCGAGCGTAGGAGTTCGTTATAAAACAGTATCAGCTGGAAAGCGGGTAAGCTAAAGGTCGGTTTAATTGCGGACATTCCGCGGGATCGCCGAAACGAAATGAGAGGGTAGGACGAATGTGGGTTCGTCGTCGTAATCGGAGATGTAGAGAAAGAGAAAGAGAGAAAGAGAAACAGAGGGATAGGGAAAAAGAGAGAGGAGGACCATGAAACTAGGTTGAAAATTTGTCGAGAAAGAGAAGTGTACAGAGGATAAAACGAAAACGAGAAAGAGAGAGAGAAAGGGAGAGAGAGAGGGAGTAGGGTCGAGAACAATCTCGAATCAAAACGATCATTGCAATTTTAAACGCGCCATTTCGTTATCTACGTAGCAGATTACTTTGACCGGCAGTATTCAAATGAATTTGATGCTAAAAGCTTTTACAAAACGAATTCTATTTCGTTAGAGCGATTTGACGACAGCGAGAGAAAATTGTCTAGAATTGTTAAGATTACGTTAAAAAAAAAAAGAAAACAAGTTGAAACAAGTACTTTGATATGAAGAAAATCGTTTTTACTGAATGTCAACTAAAATAGTGACATTTCATTCGAATATCCAACTGCTACGTATCTTTCTCTTTTTCTTTTTCATTTAATTTTCTCGTCCCAGAGAGAAAAGATCGTTCTTGATAAATTGTTTGAATCAGTTTAAATCAAACTAGAATGTAGTACTAGTTTTCATGTATGTATGTATGTATGTATTACTTTGGGAAGAATTGAATGTGAGAAAAATGATTATTAGCCGTTTAGAAATTTCCATTGCACCTTGATCGTTAACGACGATTCTGACCAAAGTTAGGCTAACTTAACTTTAACCTTTCCTCGATGTATTCTTCGCGTCTCTGGCGCATTTCAAAACTACAAAATCCCTAGGACCTCCCATAACTACGTTGCTGAATCGTCACAATGGCGTTCGTTCGTTGAATTTGCAGACGCTAACTCTGGAGTTTCACGAGCTCTCGGTGCGTATTATATCATACAATATCATACGAAGGCTGCTATTTATGGGAGAAAATCCAAGAGAAATTTTGGCTTACGCCTGCGAAAATATGAAAACGAATTTGTGTTTCGAATATATATGGTGATTAAACTGCATAGGAAAATCAAGATTTAAGGAAAAAGAAAACAAAATTTGTCTTTCTCTGTTAACGTAAGCTAATTAAATGATAGTATGATTTATTACGATTAACTCAATCGCAACAAGATTTGCTTGTTGATTTTCATTTATATCAAATATTCTCACCCAATTGTAACTTGGTTAAAACAGAGATAAGACTCTTTTCAAAGAAGTCTTAGAAATAGAGAGAGGGAGAGAGAGTTTCATTCGAAATGACCTTACCAAAAAGTTCTCAACATTTAACGAACCAGTTTGACGCTAAAAAGTAATATGCCGAGACCTTAGATGAACGTAAAACTCAAACGCGATATAAAAAGAGAAAGAGAACAAATTTCTGTAGAAGTTTTTTTTTGTTTCCCGATTAAACGTGTTAAAGTAAAATGTTTCGACGAAGCATTTGTATTGTTTCAGAGAATTACAATGTTTAATTTTACAGAAAATATTATTTCGACCAAATCTTTCTTAAAAGTCGATCGCTTCTAAATACGAACTTTATTTCAAACTTATTTCAATTACGTAAATGTTTTCCAAAAATTGATTTGTTCAACTTTTACGTACCATGATAAAAGAGTTGTTTCAATTGAAAAGTGCAAGTACATGATTGTTATATAAACTGCTGTCTTAACGTTTAATTCGAAGTCTCGTATTCCTGAACGTTACTTACGTAGATTAAATTTCTCTGTTCCTTGTGGCTCATAAATCACAAAGTCGATGGATTAAACGAGCCAAGATGGTTCTTTAGTCGTTGTCAAGAATCAAATTGTCTCGGGAGTTGATGATAGCTGAAGGCCGTTTAAAAATAAAAATGATAAAAAAAAAGGAAGAAAATGGTTGCCTGAGGGAAGAAGAAAAAGAATGAGAACAAGAAGATGATTATGATGATTATGATGATGATGATGATGAGAATAGAATAGTATAGATGATGTCTCGGTTCTTCAAGAAGAACTAACTTTCTTAGAGCTTGGTTTCAACGCTGATAGGGTGTACGTTGTCTATGGCTGTGCAAAATCAGCCAGAAGTGTTTCGGTGAAGTGCTTTGTGAGTACTGTAGAGTACTACATATACTTCAACGTGTGCTCTTTTCTAGGAAAGAGAATAGAGAGAAGATTTGACTAACGAACGAACAACACGTGAGCCATCTAACAAGTACATTGTAGAAGAATTTCAAAATTAATGCGCTGTCTACTAAATTCTCCTTATATACCAAAGTTATATGCTTCTTACACACATATATTGAAATATTTGATAATTAATTAGAAAAAAGAACAAAATAATAGTCTCAACGCTATTATAAATTATTTCGAAGATTTTTTTTATTGTAGATAAAAATTTCAATTAAATTATTTTCATTAATAATTAGATATATTATATAGTAGATAAATATTATTTAAACAAATATATTATTATTCGAGAGATTATAATTATTTAAATAGTTATTGAGTATATACGAGAGAGAAAGTGATATTTGTCACATGGGACCCGCTTATGGTTTTAGTGGAGTTTGACTAGGACCGTTCTAGCGAAAATAACGAGAGAAGGGTGAATAGGGATGAACGTGTGATAAAGTAGGATGAGGAGAGGGCATAGGGCGTAAAGGGTATATAGTAGTGGTTTTGGTAATGGTAGAGACGGTCCAGTGGTATGTACCTATCATGTCTAGGGCTTAAAGGTTGCCAAGCGGATGTCTGAATGGCTGTAGACGACCCTACAGGCCCTTTCGATTGTTGCTAATCCGGTTAACCCTTTTTTGCTACATATACTTTCTCTTCCTTCCTCTTTTTTTTCTCTCTCTTTCTCCCTCTTCCTTTTATTCATTCGTTTTTCATCCTTTTCCCTTTCCACTTCCTTGCAACCCTTTTACATTTTTTTTTTATACTTCGTTCTCTAAAGTATCGTGTTAATAATTAGAATAACGTACAGCAAAGTATTTTAATTACAATACACTCATCTCTTACATATTAATACCTTTCACTCGATTATTACGAATAGGTAAGAAAAGAAAAGAAAAAAAAGAAAAAAAAAACAGAGCAAGTGCTTTTTCAATGTAATTAATGATGCGTGCGTTGAAAAGGTAAACGTGTGTAATAACGAACGATGTCTGGCTGAACGTATTTTAATCCGATTATAAGAGTCTTTCATTGTTAATCCGCGTTATTAATTACGAACAGTTACGAGAGATCGATTTGTGCATATATCGATAATTCATTTATACGATGATCAAGTTTGAATTTGATGTAACGTTTCGCATATGTATATCATATTTCTGATAAAATCAAATGCTTACGATTTATTTTCAAAATGTATATTTTATATTATATTATTGTATTTTATGTAATATATTTTATTATATAATTATAATATATATATTATAATAAATATAATATGACATAAATGATAACAAAATTATTCGAGTCAGTAAAAAATAAAATAAAAATGCAATGATTATTTTAGTAAATAGTACCTATTGTTAATTCCTACTTTGCCATCTCTATATCTATATAAATATTTTTCTTATAATAAAATACTTTTTTGTAATAAAATTTATATGTTGAAAAAAAAAGAATTTTTTAAGTTTTCAATTTATATACAAGCCAATATTAATTAGTTAAAATTATCAGTGGAGGTACACGAATATTACCTACCTTCCACGATTTATTTAATTTGTTCGCGATATTAAAGTTGAAATATAAATAAATTAGGTCGAGAGAAACACGATTCTCTTTAATTTACAAATCAAAATTCGGTAATCGTTTGTTGAGTTTTTAACGCGCAACGACGTGTGACAAAATATATGAAATATTATATTAACGTGTTCCACCAGGCATTACGATATAATGACATAGGGACTTGTTCCAAAAAAGGACCCTCTCACATCGTCATCGTTGTCGTTGTCGTCGTCGTCGAAGGTGAGTGATTTTTCGCTCGTTTAAAGACCTACTATGGTTGTGAAATTCTCCCTCACTTCTTCCCCTAACCACTACAAGTTCGAAGTTTTTAAGGGCTTTCGAACCCTTAAACTTTTCCTGAATCTAGTATATGACTCGTTAAAATACGAAAAAAGGATACGAGATTTTCACTCTCTTTCTTTGAAAATATGTCATCCTTAAAAGTTAATGATGTTAAAATTTTTTTCTGTCATCCTTTTTTTTTCTTACACTTTTCTTTTCCAGATAGATTAAATGTTATTTTATACGAGTACTTATACACACACACACACACACACACGACATACTAGATAAATATTTTTATTTCATTTACAACGAAGCTTTCCTTCGTTCATAAATATTAGCCGTTTTACCTAATTCCAAACATGATTAATAATATTCAATGGAGAAACATTTTCGTTTGTAATAATATTTAGTTACGGTGGAAGATCGATTATATCCAAACATCGTTCAATTGAACGTTTGTATTTACTGTTATCGTCATGATTAGCATACTTTATTCAATACACGTGATTAATGTTGTAAATTGTTGAAATGGATAACAGTGAAGTCAATGTATTGATTATGATTAAATCGAGTTTGAGGAAATAGATATGTTAGTATTTTTTATAAATGTATGTACGAATAATTGTAATAGATTCATTATTATTTTTTAAATCGAGACTCGTTTGTGGAAATTTTCCATTAAATTACTTTCGAGTATGAAATTATATGCGTGTTTTTTAATCAATTTTCAGTGAATTAATTAATCGAGGTTCTCTTCGTAATTTTTCTACGTAATAAGACAACGATCAATATGAGGATGTGTAAATTTGGTTGGGTGAACACGTAATATCGTTCCATTTGAAAAATTGTAATTTGTAATTTCTCGTGAAAATCAACGGATCTCAAAAATTAAAATTCTATGATTCTACCTTGTCCTAAATATTAAGTAAAGTAAAATCGAGTAAAAATTATTCTGAATATAACAAAAATAATATATTTAGTCTTTTTTCAAAGATATCTTATTTTTTTTACATTTAAATGTATAAAGTTTATTTATCTCATAAAAAATAGAATCGAATTATATTAGTCACGTTTCTACATATTTTTTTTAAGATTAGTCAATATTTTCCACCTTTGAGTAAATTTATTTTAAAAGAAAATATTTTCTTTTCGGATATAAAACAAATGTATTTAATTAATAAAATGGTTCTCGAATATATTTGTAACTCGTTTTATACACGAATTATCTTGTATTATTCTGTGATTGAATTTTCATGAAAATTACGGATTATTTTCCCGAATCGAAAATTTCATTTTAATAAACTAGAGAATATATGATAAGCTATGTAAAATAAACAGCGATTTAATGAATTAATTAATGCATTAGACTAACTTTCACGTATGGACTAAAGTTAGAGTTCAACCATAGATGTTGAAAATAGAAAGAGTTCTACATCATTGCGCGAAGCGTAAAAGCTTGGAAACAGAAGTGCAGATCCTGATTCAAAAGGAGGATATTCACGTCCTACGCGCAGAAACTCCTTGATCCGTTTATCCGTTTATTTTAAGATGAAAAGCGGGAGCTCGTCCGGCTTATTTCGTTCCTATGTCAGATTTGCTTTGTACTCTCCAATGTATGTACTTACTTACGTTCGTACGTACGTATATACATGTATATATATATATATTTTAATATTCGTTTCAAGCACACGAGAGATGGAAACACGTTCGGACATTGCGATTTATTTCTTTCTTTTTCATTTATACGTTTGTTCCCTATATTTCTGTTCTTCTTATTTCTTTTTAAGATTCGTTATCATATTACTCCGTTTAATTAACTTTTTTTTTTTAATTCTTTTCTTTTTAAATTTAAATTAACAAAATACTATTTGAAAGAATCGCACTGGTAGAATTTCTAGTACTTGAAGATTCTTTGGATATTCTTGAAAGAAGGAAAAGAAAATCACTCGATTATAACATTCAGTAATTTGGCAGAGCGGAAAATTGAATTTCTCGTTCTTCTCTTTACTGTGAACAATTTGGCGGGCTTTTCGAATACTCGCAGAAACTTCTGCTTGGCCAAGCGAGTCCAGCAGGATCGGTTTAAACGCGCCGTATCGGTCTCGATTAGAGAGCACGTCGGTTCGGTTAGTTAGTTTACCCTTGGCGCCTCCCAGTGTGTCACTAGTTCCAATAGCTCGTAATTCTTGGTGCGGCTCGAAAGCGATCGCGATAAAATTAATCGAGCTTTTCGAGAGAAAATTTTGCGAATCTACAACTCGATTATGTCATTTTACAAACGGGAAAGAGAGAGAGAAATAAAGAGAGAGAGGTTATTCTGTCTTTTACATCTTTTTTCAAATGATACTATTTTCCTCTATCTTTCTTTTAAATAAAAACAAAATGAGAAGAAACAACGAGTAACTATAATATTTTTATTTCACTTATTATTGTTAGGATACAACATCATACATTTTATATTAATATTTATTATAAAATATAATAATTTAGAAGAGTACAATAAAACCATCTCATAATCGTTTATGAATGCCACCGAAATTTATAAAAACGATTAATAAATATTTTGTAACTTTTGTACGATTCCGAATAATGTTCACACTAGTTCGATAAGAATTAACTCCGATCAATAAGATGCTAGAGTATAGAACAGATAGAACGGTAAAGGATTAAAAAGTATTGTGTGTGCATCCAGTAGTTAACAATAGGATAAATTTGATCGAAATAATTAGAGATATGGTGTTAAATAGAATAATATGTTGAAAATTGACTAAACATTTGATTTAGAACCTTGTTTTAGATAGAGACTGAACGAGAAGGGAAATATGTTTCACGAAATGATTTGTTCACTTTAGGTCTCGTCAGAGGAATGCTTATTTAACTCATGAACTTGGCGCATAAGCGGCAAACTCGTTGCCCATGAGAAACTTCTAGGAAATGCGACAACTGCCTCGAAGTCTAGCGATAGCAAGCACGAACCCGAAGCTGGCACGTGAGAACACGTGCGATAATAATAGACAAGCCGTCGTTCTCTTTCACCCTTTTACGTCCTCCCCCTTTTGTTTTCCCTGCCTATCTTAACAAATTGTACCTTCTTGACTATATATCTCTCTCCTTCTCTCTCTCTTTTTTTCTCTCTTTTTATCTTTTTTCCTCGCTTTTTCTCTTTGTGGTTTCTTTTGTAACGAATAATGTTGCGCGATATCGAGATAAGTCAGGTTTCGTTAAAAACACGACACCAATTTAATGTTATTCTGTCAAAAGATAAAACACATTGACTTTAATATTTTTCTTTGATGTTTATATAAGTATTATTGTTATATTTTATCATCGAATTGTACTCGTTCCTTTATTCATCAGCCCATTTCTTTTTTTTAAATCATTACAATCGATGAGAGTGAAATATTCTGTAAAGGTGAGAGATCGGGTCGAGAGACACAAATGGGAAATATTCAATAGTATTCAAGTCTACTTGTTTTTTTCCGTAATTCTGTGGTTCATTCATTTTTCCATCTTTTCTTGATTTTCTACTTTCATCCTTTCTCTCTTTCTCTCTTTCATCTTCCCCTCGACGTGTTCTTTTATTTTATCTTTAACATATTTTTTATTTCTTTATCGAATTCAACCGAACAAAAAATTTCCTCTTCCTTTCTCTTTCCATTTTATTTTTTAGTCTTCTTTTGTTTCTGGAAAAGTACGTTGCGAGTGTAGGAAAAAGAGAATAATTCATGGCCTCGAGTATTCGTTCGAATAGGTGTTCCTAAAACCCGTTCTCATATAAATGGTTATAGTATTATACGTTAAAAAAAAAAAGAAAAGATAAAAATAATATATGTATTAAAGAAAACCGAAATAGATACGTAGTTAGTTATTAAAGTAAACGTTTCTCAAACGATTCTAAGTTGTCATATGATAAGATGAAATTTAACATCAGTGGTTTGAACATGATTTAACTACTATATCGTACTTGCTCCTCCATCTCCTAATCCATTGATTAGAATTTAATTGTTCGAGTGGTAGTAAATCATAGTTTTAAGCGTACTCGAACAATACAACCGATATGACAATGAAACGAGACGAGACGAAACGAGGATGATAGGGATACGATATGAAACGAGTTGAGAATAGGATGGAATGAAAGGATGAGAGAGAGGATAAGAAGGAAGATGAAGACGACGATGGAAGATGTCTATGACGTTCTAATTGGTACAATGCGTGCGACGATACGATGCAGTACGCGATACTGGCAATTTGATTTATCAGTTCATCGCGTCATTTCATACCTATCTTGTGATAGAAATTCCTTTACAAGCTAGATGTCTTCTTGAATTCACTTATAGCAAGCTCAAACCATTGCCATTTCTGATGCTATTACTGCCAGTTGCTGCTTGAAAATATACGATCAATGAGAACTCCGTGTATATATTCTCTATCACTCTCTCTCTGTCTCTCTTTCTCTTTCTCTGTGTCCCTCTCTTTCTATCTTTGACGTAGAATAGCTATGGCCTTTTGATTACGAACTCTCAAGGAGAACTTCCATACAATCGATGCTCAAACAGACGTATTTTGCAATAACGATTCTGGCGAATCTTTGGTTCGCCATGAAATTCAAGACGGATATCCTTTGTGTTTTTAACTATACATCTCGAATAATAGAAATGGAAGATTGGAGTATATATAATTATTATTCTAGAATCAAATAGGTAGTATTAGTTAATCACGTGTTATGGAAATAATATGCAAAAATCCTACTAACGACTAAAATTACATTGGTGCATTATTAATTTTTATCAAACGATAAAGAGGCAAGTTTTTAAATGAGCGCAACTTAAACAAGTTTTAGAATTTTATTCGTTGTTATATATTTATACCTCTCTTATTAAGTATTATTAATTATTTAATTAATCTCTCGGGTATCATCCGAATCAATTTATATGATAGATAGGGGCTTTAAAGGATTAGCTCGGTAATTGTTGTCTGAATTTCTTCCTTAACTTTGCGATTAAATTGTTTTGATTTTGTGTTTACTTTTCCTCAATTATACTCATCAATTAGCCTGTCAAATGTTCGATCAAGACGATTTTAATACATTTGAAAGACATTTTTCTGACTCTTAATTATCTTAAAAATATTTAAGTGTACCGTTCATAGGATTCGCCTAAAAACGTTCGGATGGTTATGACAGAAATGGTACTGTGTCACGTAGCAGTTCATCGATGCGAATGTAGGAAGTTCTAGTGGAAATATCAAGCGCGAGTCAGACATAACCGTCACCTCTCTCTCTCTATCTCTCTCTCTCTTTCTCTCTTTCTCTCTTTCTCTTACAACTTGTCTTCTTTTATATTTCCCTTTCTCTTCTTTCGGCAGAACAGGATAACTGATGCGAAAGGACACATGACTCGGTTATGTTATATTCGTGGAAGCAAATGTCAAAGAGAAAACGGATATAAAGCGTAGTAAGCTCTATCTATTTATTGTTAGACTGTAACGCCATTGGAGAACTTTCAAAAGAGTTCTTTTTCACTATGGAAAAGTGTATGTCTCTATGTGGAAATGTAATGTATAATGTAAAATATATGTGAATGAATGTGTGTCTCTCTGTCCTATGCTATGGGTATGTGTGTATATGTTTTCACTGTGTGTGACGGCTCGCGGTTGACCTGCGAAACAAAAGAAGTAAAAAGGGGTGAGAGAGAAAGAGAGAGGAAGAGAGAGAGAAGGAATAGGAAACTCGAATAAAATACGAATTGGCTGACCGGGGAGGTGTTTGTAGGAGGAGGTTCGCGTCATTTCACTGTCCGTTTCGGTGCTTGTAACACGTCGGAGAACGCTTTTAACCCTCAACATGAGAAACGAATTCTTCTCTTTTTTTTTGCCTGCCTGCCTGCCTGTTTCTTCTTTTTTTTTTACTCTTTCTCTCTCTCTCTCTCTCTCTCTCTGTTTGTTAGCAAAAGAAGAACATTTTGTTAAAGTGCATCGTTACTCCTTGACAACCGAGAAGACTCACTTTTTCTTTCTCGATATTTTTATTGCTTATAATTAATTACTTTGAACCAGGGAGGGTTTTGGTGTTTTATATTAATTTATTTTTAATATATGTACAATATTATTTAATTTATTATATTTCATTTATTATTTTCTTTAATATCAATAAAATTAATACACAAGGGATTTTTATTTAACGTTACAACTTGAAGAGTTCAAAAATATATTCAAATTCCTCTATTTCAAGATATTACAAAATTATTCGACGAGTCGATAGGAGGGTGTATTTATAAGCCAGTTGAACAGGTTTCTTTTTATTTTTTTTTTATAGTTTTTTTTTTTACTCATTTTAAGGAAATGACTTGCGTTGGCTGGCTTTTCAGTTTAAAATCTTAACCCGGAATGAGATCCTCGGGAACACTTGAATGACTGACCGAGCCAAAACTCGTGCCATTTTGCCAACTAACGGACTTTCTTTCCCTCGAGTATCGTTTGCCGGCTCAATTCCTTCTAACAATTAGTTTCCATCTTCCTTTCTCTTTCTCATACATGCATTTTGTTCTATCTTCTGCCTCTTACTCTCTTATAGGATCAATGTTAAATGAGGAATAGTCCAAAAAGGTGAACTATTTTTCTTTCTTTCTATTTCTGTTAATTACATAATGAAACAACGTGTAGTTCACTTTTTGAAATTGAAGATACTTGGGCCAAGTTTAAAATGTGTTATTCATATTGAATATTTCCATCACGTATGTATAGTAAATATGGATAAAACATATAGCACAATTGTATCGGAGTATTAACGATGCATCGTTTAAATTATCGATGAAAGAATTGTAATTAAATGCGTTTCAATGTAATATTTCGTATTTATATTATATTACGAAAAAAATAGTAATTATACGATTGTTATCATGAATTTTAATGATGATTACTTTGCATGAGTTATTATTACTCATCATATAATTACATTTTCCTTTATTGCATTTTTATAATTATTTTCAAACAACGTTTAAGCGAATATATATGAAAGTAAGAGTATTTCTTGATTTCTTTATATTACGTCGTTTTATACATATACATAAATAATAAATGATAGGGAAAAAAGAGAGGGAGAGAAGTTGAGAGGGAATGGAGCAAAAGGATGCTTTATATTTATCCGTGAAATATATGAAGGAACCAACCGTGTATAACGAAATTTAGTAGGGCATGATACGGTCGGAGAATATTTATGCAAAGCACGTAAATTCACAAATCGCGTAACCGAAATAACATTTTTATATGACCACGCAGTATCTCGTGTACTCGTATGCCTTGACGTATCCTGTCACTGGAAGAGGCAATTTTAGCGAATTCCGTAGAGTACGCATGCTGTGAATATTATCGTTTTACTAGTTACAATTTTTTATACGAAAAGAAAAGCAAAAAAATTAATTAATTGAAAAGAAACAAGAAAAAGAAAAGAAAATGCTTATCGTTATTTAAAATATCGCAGTATGGTATTAAAAACCTAGTCATGTAAAATCAAAGTATAAATATTCGCGTGTAGGGTAAAGATAGTAATTAATGAAAATCTATTATATAGTTTTGTTACCTAAACGTCTCCCGAACATTCTTCGAGAATAAAGAAATGAATGTTCGAGAGTGATCGGGAAGTTTTGAGAGCGATAAGAGGGTATAAAAGAGAAGCGTTTGGTTTTTGTTCAGTTCAGTTGAATTTCATCCATGTTTCAGTTTATAGTAGTGTTATATCTGTAGTTTTAACAAAACTTTGCTTACAATTACTTCTCAATAATTATTTTACTAATCCAATAATAATACCATCCTACAGTATATTTTTAATAATAAAAATTGTTAAATGTTGTCGCAATGTATTCAGTGTTCATTGAGTAATTATATATCATTACAATGATAACAGGCGCGCGTATCTCGGTAGAGGAAATACTTTGAAAATTATTTCAAATAAAATAGGGATGAATACATATATATATACATATATGCAGAGAAAGAGAGAAAGAGAAATAATTATACGATATTATAGTGAAAATGGGGATGGAGTCCGTTTTAACGCGCACGTAAAATTCCATTATACGCGAAAATCCAATCTTGAGTGTCTACGATGTTAATTTGAATTTACATAGGTGTGCGGGGCATGGAAAAGCGCAACACGTGCAAAAGTTGCACGTAACGCTGAGATGCGCGCGCTATGACTTGGTGTATTTTGCTTATGCCACTTGACAAGACTCCATCCAAATGAAAGTCGGGGGAAAAAGAAAAGATAAAGGAAATTACATGGATTTAATCAAATTATAGAGGACTTCGCGTGTTTGTCGTGAATAAAAAGTAAATGTCATTAGGGTAACACTGTACGTTCATTAATTATTATAATTATTTTTGTTTTACCATATAAGCAAAAATTTAATAATAAAAATTAGCAAAATACTATCCAAATTCGTATATTTTTCGTATTTACGTTCATTATCGATATACACGAGTAGCGGATAGAAATTTGTGTTCATAATAATCTATTTTATTCTATCGAATTTAGAATTGAACTTAAAAGAACCATCGAATCGTTCGTTCGAAATTTAAAAAAATGACTTAAAAAATGGATTTCTGATGAAAAAAAAGAATCACAAATTTACGTAAAGTCGAAATTGAAATTGAAATCGGTTTATTTTTGTTTGTTTGACGTTTCTTATATCAGATATTGGATATAAGATTCTTCTTGATGCAATTAATTGTGGTATTAACGTATTAGGTATCAATACGCATGCGTAGGAAAGTGCGAGGAGGTATAGATTATCCGATATCCTTGATCAAAGTTATCGAGTATGTACATCAGGTAACACACATGGGAATGCTTTTGAAATACCAACCGGTCGGCCATTACGTTATTTTCTTGTGTTCCATTTGCTCTTAGCTGTTCGCTTTCAATTTGAATAGGTACGTTCGTACAGAGAAATAGAGAGTGAGAGAGAGATATAGAAAGAGAGAAGACAATGGTGTTCACATACAAATACTCTTTACCCATAGACATTGTTTTTTCTCTATTTTTTTTTTATATTTTTTTTCATTCTCTTGTGTATCCTTATCTATCTTCTTTTCATTTCTTTTCTCTATTTCTCCTACCTCACTTTTTCTCTTTCCTACATTTTCATATGTCCGGAACACGTCAATGTGGTCAAAAGAAAAAAAAAGAAGATAAAAATTTAGCCAATGCACGTGAAGCTTAAACGCATGGTTCAGTGAATTTTTTTTATAAACGGTATTACAAAGTTTAATGCATGGAATTCTCGCATGAATTTTCTCATTGTTTTTTCTAAAGTGAGATTTATAGAGAATCGGAGTGCACGTTTGCATTCTTTGTTTGGTATTCTTCTTCAATGTAGCTTCGTTATCCAATTCACTTTAACATATACGTGTACATAAATGTGTACTTATGTATAATATATGTATACGAGTCATAAGAGTATTCATATCCATCTTCTCACTGTTAATTTTTAATAATTCATATTTGCTTGTAAATGCAAAGTTTCCAAATTCCTCTACACAGAAATCTATTTTAAAAGATTACTAAATTTTTTAATTGATATATAAATTTTATTGTATACAAATATTTTATTTTTAGAGAAATATAATCAAACAAAACTGTTTTTATGCAATAATTGTTTTTATGCAAATAAAAATAAAATATCAATTGAGTTATTATTGATGAGTATTATACGATATAATATATGCTACAATCGTGATACATTCAGAAATGAACCATTTTTATATTATTGGTTAATATTAGATTAAAATGTAGGGATTATGCAATGAACATCGAAATGAATTTGACGAATAAATTAGCTGTCACGTAAAATATTCATCGTTTATTATTATATTTTCATAAAATTAAATTTTAACGAAAGAAAAAGGTACACGATTGCTCAGTTTTCATCCGTAAGACGATTTTAATTTTTTTTTTTAATTGTACGAAGAAAAACGCTTTTAAAGAACACTTATTTTTATGTCCACGTGAGGTTGTATTTTAATCGATAATAAATTTATCGCTTTGAACATCGAGTTGTTCGTGCTCGTTGAACAATCGGAAAAGAGTTATTGGCCATTTATTATAACTCCGTTGCTTTTGAATTATAAAGACATTGGTAAAGAATAAAACAATTTTTCGTTTCTTTTTCTTTTATTTATTTTTCTTTTCTTTTCTATATCGACGAAAGTTTGATGAGGAAAAAACAACGAGAAAAGAAAAAGAGGATAAATTGAACAAATATTTTAGAAGAAAAAAACAAAAATAATAATCTCATGATCTTAGGTAAAATCGGGGAATGCTTTCTAATAAGTGTTTTGATCGATTAGAAAATCCTATATCTGGCCTATCGTCATCTTTCCCAAGAGAAACATCGGGGGGAGTCTTTGGCGAACGAGATCGAATTCGTGAATTATGCTTGTGCGTCGGCATTAACTTCATCCCGTGCAGGTTCTATCTCACGAAACGATCTGCGGGAATTCTCACGAGTTTAATCGTAACTTGGCTTATACTAAACGTTCGCTTATCTCACGTATGAAAGCATAAGTCGCACGTAGCTCTACTTCCTCTACAAGTATAATCCTTTATGTAGTTTAAAACGTTCTTACTTGTTTTAAGTTCTTAAGTTTCTCAAACAAAATACCGAACTTATTTCTACGTTGAAATTTTATTATTTATATGACCCTTACTGTAGTGACTACTGGAAATTAAAAAAAAAGTCTAAATTATAGAGGATGGGGGAAGGGGAGAGGGGGTTGTAAAAGATGAATGATGAAAATGAATAACTTTTATAATAATTTTGGTAACGATTAAAGGCAATCATTTTGTTAGCTTATGATTTTTACTGAATATTTTTCTTATCTTCTTATTTTATAATGAACGTTTTATTTGTTAGGATTTATTTAAGGATAGTCTGGTTAACGATTCGTTAATAACATTTCTCGATGTATGTAAATTTAATCTCCCATTTATGACAGATTTGTCATGAAAGAGCAACGTTATCGAAATCTGATATTATATATATTAAATAGTACTATAAAATAGGTATAACGTATAATACTATGTAGTAGAATATATTTTGTTGGAAAGGTAAAATCATTTTAATCACCATTTAGTAAGTTTTGTTTATTAGATTTCGATCATCTAAACGATTTCTATCATACTACGATTACATGTAAGTATATACATATATGTATATATAGTATATAATGCCAAACATCTACCACAATACTTATCAAACCGTTAATAATATATATACTATAATATATATATACATCTGTTATGTAATCCAATTACAAACTGTCGCAGTAAATTCAAAGGACTTAATAACGTGTTTCGTGTTACGATCGATACGTCGTTCTTCCGTTTGTTGATATGATTTACACGAATTCAGTGGAAATGGAAAGGGTGAAAAAGAGTAAGAGGGAAAGAGAGAGATAGATAGAGGTAGAGATAGAGATAGAGATAGAGATACAGATAGAGATAGAGATATAGATACAGATACAGATACAGATACAGATACAGAGACAGAGAGGGAGAGAGGGAGAGAGAGACAGAGAGAGAGAAACAGACATATAGGGAGACAGAGAACAAGAGCAATTAAAGCGTTTCGTTCGAAAGCAGAGAACAAATCTAATTGGCAGTAAAATTAATTAGCAACAAACGTGGTGAAAGAGAAATAGAAAGAGAGAGAAAGAGAAAGAGAGAGATATATATTCGACGACCCGTTTAGTTTAAACTAAATTCAACGAATGATATCCTGACTAAGTTTATCTTATACTTTATCTAGATATAACTTAAAAATTGATTTATTAAAAACAGTTTTGTTAAGTTTAAAAAAAAAGAAAAGTATATCTTGTTACGTTAAAGATAATAAAAATTAATACGTATTTCTATTATTATTATTATTATTATTATTATTATTATTATTCATAACAATATGTAAGTAATTTGCACATTAGGTTGGCATAATTAATTATTAGTTTATCATTTTAGAGTATAATAATTGACAAGCATAATAATTAGCAACGTTTCAATTTAATATTCTAGCAATTCACGTAACATATCCTATAACGGGCGAAGTTGGCAAAAAACATTGTTGAATTTATCGATGCATAGATAAGCACAAATGTATATATCTATTTAATATAAACATTTCTTTATGTTAAAATTTCTGTATGTAGTTTAATTATGTCCTATGTACTGTAACACGTATATGTATTGTAATGTATGTGTTATATATACCACGTGTACACAATATACGTATAATGAACACGTGTATAATACTCGAGAGTTAATCGATCATAACATATTAATTATTATTGCCACGTTATTCAAAACATTTCGACATACAATATAATGCAGGTTATCTAATAAGTATAACGAGAAAATGGTCGATTAAATATAGTATATACATATATATATACATAAACATTTGAAGAAAATATACGATTTAAGGTAATAATAAATATATTCTAATAAATAACGAGGTTATCAAATATAATAAACGATGAAATATTTCTTAGGATCGTCGTACGTAAGCCTTGTCACACTGAACGCAAACTATCCATCTTTTGGTTGAACTTTTTGTAGGATTGAAGTTTGTGTAAAGCGCACGAATGGGCCAAGGAGCCAGAATAAAGTCGTATAACTCCTTCACCGCGCCGAGTAAGGGTTTACTTCTTAAAAACTTAAATCCCTTTTCCCAGGCAATTTATAAAGTTATTGCTTTATATCGAGTAACGTGGATACCTAAATTTTACTACGCTATTTTGGAGAGCGAGATAGATAGATACATAGATAGATAGATAGATAGTTAGATAGATAGATAGATAGATAGATAGATAGATAGATATATAGATAGATAGATAGATATATAGATAGATAGATAGATAGAGAGTGAGAAAGAGAAAGAGAGAAAGAGAAGGGGGAGATGGAGGAAGGTGAAGATGCTGTAAACCACGAAGATTAAACGCTTCATTTCGGTGTCAACTTTAATCGAGTATTTCAAAGCGTTCGAGCTTTTAATCGAAGATCGACGACGACGATGACGACGACGACGACGATCTGGCAAGGATTTAATTTCGCTTGAATCTTCCTGGGAAAAGCGGTGAGAAGATTAAAACCCCAAACCGGTTCAAACTTAAACGAGACAAGCACGAGCTAAGACGATCACATTAACGATAGCTACGACAACGAGGATAACAACAACGCAAAGATTTATTTTTGAACGTGCTGTTAGAACAAGAAATGTTTGTTGCGTTAGCTGAGAAAAGAAGAAAAAATAAAAAAATAAAAAAGGAAGAAATGTATGATCGATACTAATATAACTTCGTCGTAAATCACCTTCCTTTTTCCTGTCAACCCACTTGCCTGGCCCTCATCAAAACACGAACGCCTGTTGTACTTGCTAACGAGAATTTTATGTATTTTTACGATATGGCTGCAGATCGTGATGCCGCCACGAATATGCAAAAAGAATTTTTTTTTTCTGCGTTTTCGTTTCATTATTTTATTTTTTTTTATTTTATATTTTATTGTATTTTGTTTGCAGTTTATTTTTAGTTTTTTTTTTTTTACATAAAATTCTTTTCTTTTCTTTCTATGCCGAAGTTGCAACTAAAGGAAGGAGTTACGAATGTTTTCGAATTCTTTTAATAAAATCAAACAGAGAAAGAGAGAGAGATCGTATAGAAAAAAGTAGTGCAGTCATTGAAAATTACTCATCTTATTCAAAAATATTTCAGATATTATAATTATCTGCCTTTACGTAAAAATCATAGAAACATGGTAACAGAACTTTACACTAATTATCACCAGGTTTCATTAAGTTAAATAATTGTTTGGATGATTATATGTTCCTTCGTAGGATATTTAATAACAGTGTAATAAAACATTTAATATATATATATTATATATTATTTGTTATATTACGATCCAGTAAAGAATATCTTTGCGAAAACTTATATTTTGTTTATTCTTTACGATATGCAAGCTCGCATGCTTCTCTCTCTCTTTCTCTTTCTTATGAAATGCCTGGGCACGTATGCATGTTTGTAAACTTCAAATAGAATCGAACGCGTGCTTACAAGCTCCCGGCTATTTATCCTTTTCCGGCAAACGAAAGGTTGTCATTTTTGTCATCGTCGTCGTCGTTGTCATCATATCGATTTTTGGTGTTGTTGTTGTTGATACTGCATATCGAAAAATCGATATATTGGTTTCGATAGGAAAATATAAAATTTTCTTGCGGTACTTTTGCATTCAAATTCAAACAACGAGATGGAACGATTCAAAATGCAATCTTATTTTTCATCGAAAAAAGGAAAAAGAAAATAAAAAAAAGAAAATATAGAAAAAAGTGAATCCAAAATACGCGAAAACAAATATTCCATGATATTTGTCTTATCAATGCAAATCTTATCTATGCTAAGATATAGAAAAAAAAAAAAATTAAAAAGTAATACCAGAAATGACTTTGTTTTTATCGTTGAAATGTTTTCTTTTAAAAAGATTTTCAAATAATAAAAACCGTAACAAAAAGTGCTAATCAAGCGTTTCTTGATGCGAGTTTTGACCAATTAATAAATCTTCGTTAAAAGAAAAGGGAAAGCATGCTGCGGGTTTAGTTTTTATCTCATTTTCTTTCTCTCTCTCTCTCTCTCTCTCTCTCTCTCTCTCTCTCTCTCTCTCTCTCTCTCTCTCTCTCTCTCTTTCTTTCTTTCTTTCCTTTCTTCCTTCTCTCTTTCTCTCGAAATAGAAAAGAATTATTTTTCACGAGCTTGTAGGTACCTAAAGAACGGCGGCAATTAAATTTACTCTTTTATATACGCTCAGAGTAATTAAAGGCTGGCACGTACGATTAAATGTGTTTTATCTCGAGGATTTGAAGAATTACTTATATCTTTCTTTCATTAAAAAGAGAAAAACAAATAATCGTACAAATGCATTTTCCTTAAAATCCCCTGAATAATAAAATCGAAATGAGTTTTGCCTTTCCGAGCGTTATTAAATTATAATTAGACTTTGAATTCTTATACTAATTTTGTTTTTTCTTTAGTTACCTATTTTTACAATAACACTATAACATTTTCGTTACGATGATCCTTTTTTCGAAAATTCTAATAGTTAAACATTTGTTTAAACGAAAAAACGTTTCACTATTTCTATGACAAAAAATCCTACAGTTTTTTTTTTTAAATATAGATGTTACATGTTCTAGCATATGGATGACAAAGAAAAAAAAAGAAAAACAACGAAAACGTAAAAAAAAAAATATTTAAAACCATGTGAACCACGAATTGGTATCGTTTCACATGCGCGAGATGAAAAAATATTTTGATGAATGTGTGTATGCGTGTATATCCAATACATCAATTGGTATTGATTTTATATGCATTGGTGTATCGGATTTAGTTGTAGATGAAATAGCTCGGCCCGAATGAATAATATTCAGAAGATCGGTGACATCGGTAAAAGTTGTTCGCTCATCTAATGTTTTTTTGTTTTTTTTTTTTTAATCAAAAATACATTGAGAAAATATACAAATACATACAGAAAAAAATTATTTATCAAAAATATACTTAAGAATATTTTTGTAAGGCATATTTTATAATAGTTACGTGAAAAAAAAACAACTCAACCCCGGCAATACGTACACGATATTGAAAAATATTTATATTGTTGCAGGCACTAGAGGGGTTTAAAAGGTTTTTGAAATATATAAAAATTGACAAAATGTAGTATATCGGTGAAGAAGAAACAAAACGAATGAAGAACGTTCCGTATATCGAAGTATAATTAAAATATGTTTCAATCTAAATAGAACAAATAATTAAAAATTTTAACATTTAATTATAATAGGAGAGATAAATCAGTAGTAAATAGAGATGATTTAGCATGATCGTAGTTTAGACTTAAAAGCGAAACAGAACAAAACGTGGATCAGTCTTGAAGAGTCTTTCACCTTTAGAATCCTACGAACAAAGCTAGTACTGGTTTATCATCCTGTCTCAGTTTATTCTCTCATCATATTTCTAAACCCTTCTGAAGGATGCTCTTCTGTCTATCCTTTTTCTACGCGATCATATACTCAATGTTAGCGGCATCATTCCTCATAACAATTCTCAAATTTTCATATCATTTTTCTAACACCATATCTCTTTTTCTTTCTTTATATTTTATCTTTTAGTTTTCTTCTTTCTTTTTTTTTTCTTTCTTTCTCATATTTAAAATGCAATTACTGAGAATACAACGGAACCGGGTCGAAGTTATTAAGGGGAGGATAAATAAATTCAAGGTTAAAACTCTGTACGTTGAGATATTTTTTTCGAGGAAACAGAAAACAATTTATCTGCATTATCTTTGAACGTGAATCCCGCTAACACTAATGTAAGTAAGTAAGATAGAGAAAAGAAAATAATAAAAGAACGAAAAGAAGAGAGAGGAAAATATGGGTGACCTTATAAGTCACGTATACTTCTCCTTTAAATTTTTCTATAAAACGCATACCCCCGTCTTTTATTTCCCGGCAGAAGAGTGCTTTAAACATTTGCGTACTCCAATCTTCCACCAGGCGATTCGGGTATGCACCAATGTGGAATAAACGATGAACGCGATGAAATTTTCCATCTACCCTTATCCACCTCGTCCCATTCTACACTTTGTCGAAGACTAGTATACCTACTTTCTTATTTTAAGATCGATCAGAGATGATAATAGAAGCAAAACGGAACCTCCTTCGAATCTTAATGACTCTAGTCATTTTCAAATAGCATCATAGGATTATTAAATCTAGTTATTATTAAATTTTATGTCGATATCAATTTATCAATAGAGTTTGGTCGGTTTAAAATCATTTTTAATCTTCACCAGAGATATGATTGATATTTCAAACTTCCTTAATTTTTTATTTTATTTTTATTATACAATTTATACAAAAAAAGAAGGGAATTTTTCAATAAATAAATACGGATAAATTAGTATGTTATATAAAGTGTCGTATATAATTAAAACAAAATTTAATGTTACTTTGTTGAAAAGATGTATTTGAATAATACAAAAAGAAAAAAAAAACCCAGAAAAAGCTTTTAACAAATTTGCCATCAAAGTGCTTTTTACAAAATAACTGCATTTACATCTGATAGACTAGCTGTTTTCTTTTTTTTTTTTGTTTTTTATTAAACATCCTATAAATATATCATTAAAATCGATCAAAATCCTCTAAAGCACGCTTTTTTTACATTTATATCCCAAGGTTTTGATATCAATCGTTAAAAGTTTAATGCGTTGATGAAAACATATTAACGAGTTGTCACGGATAAAACAAAACAAAAAAAAAGAAAAAAAGAAGGATGCAGGAAAATTCGGATGAAGAGTATGAACAAATGTGAAGCTAACAATGACGTCACGCAGGATTCCATGGCTAAACTCGTAAAAGTTCATTTCGCAGCTGAAAGCGTAATACCGCGATAAAGACGATGGAATACCTGTTCGATTTTTTTTTCTTTTTTTTTTTGGCGTTGGTTGGTTGTAATTTTTCATTTCCGAGTTGTCGCATGCGACTTCGTTAACAAATTCAGGATTCAAAGTGAGCTATTATTACTTTTGTTAAAAAAAAAATCTTTGAAGTTAACCCAACGTCGTATGTATTATAATGTCCAACGTGTTAATAATTTTATAATACGCGTATTATTCAAAGAATTTCAAGAAAATTATTTTCATACGTTGTTGTGTTTCCGCATACGAAAAAAAGTTTATTTATATTAAAATATATTATATTTTTATATATTTGTTTTATTATAAATATGTATTGGTGGATTGTACGGAAAGTACGTGCAGATTTATAAAAAAGTAAATATATTTTATTAAATAAATGTATTATTATTATTATTTTCTTTTTTTTAATTTTTAATTTATTCATATTAAACTTCATCATGCATAGGATTTTTCTACTTGTTTTTATATGAGAACGTTGTTTAGCATAAATAATATTTTAATATGAATTCTTGCTTTATTCATACTTCAAAATTATCGTCATAGGATCGATAGAGAACGAAAGAATATTATTTGAAATAAATTTATTTTTCATTAAAACAAAATGAAATTTTTCGTAAAAATAAATATACATTTATCGTCGCGAATTCTTTTCTCCGAGCAATTAAATATATTGCATAACAATTATAAGAAAATTTATGAGAGAAGAGTGAAAGCGAATTACAATAATCAAATTGAGGAACAAAAGATGGTATTCAGGATTTTTGGTATGTAACCAAAAGTAAGACTGATAAAGAAAGAAAGAAAGGGGGATGAAAAAAAATAGAACATTTGAAATAAAATAAGAAATTTTATATTACATTGGAGAAAAAAAAACTTTAGTAGAGAGGGGCTAGATGAAAGACGTCTTTTCAGAAGTTGGTATTCCAGTTCGGTTCACTTGGACAGAGGTAAAGCCCTATCCTTGCTCTTGAATCAGAAAGAGAAGGATAGAGATAGATATATAGATATAGAGAGTTGAAAGCATACGCACGGTGGCGCAGCCCTCATCAAAACTGGTTCACGGATGGAAGATCACCGTAAATAGGAGGAATTAGACGAAAGCTCGCGGCGTAGCGCCTGTAATTTGCGGACCCATTCCCTTCCATCCGTCAATCCTCCTCCTCCACCTCTTTCCTTCTTCTCTTTCTCTCTTACTTGATTCGAAACAGTGTACCGCTTTTTCACCGACCATTATCCCTCTTTTGTTACAACTCCGTTCTGCCCAGACGTAATTCGATTCTTTCGACCTTTCGAACTTCCTTCCTAGAGCGGCCTCATCATCTTTTATCTTTCGGTCTTGTTCGGTAAGTCTTTTCCATTTTTACGGAAGTAACGCGGATGAACCAACCTTGCATCATGTATTTTTCTTCGACGTCTCGATGGATCAAAAATATCCAGGTCAATTTAATCATTTTTCTTTATGTATTTGCATTTTTTGTTGTCTTTCATTCACATTTCATTGCTAGGAAATTGTAATTATTATCATAGATATTATATAATTATTAGTTTTTATTATTACGTAAAAATTAAAGTAATTATTTTATAGAAAATAAAAGGTAGATCTTTATATGTTTTTTTCTTCTTTTTTACTTTAGATTAATTTGCCAAATTTATTACAATCGGGAAATATATGCGCTTGGAAGAAAAATCTCCGCCTCCTTTGTTTCTTCGAAGATCGTATTTTTTAATATCGAAATAATAGAAATAAGTAATGTCATGTATCCCAGGCAAACTTCTTAGAAAGTTCGTAAAAAATGTTCTTCCGAGCATAAAGCTGCATTTCTTTTTCTTTTTGGTCGTCGGTGAGATAGGGCAAAGGACAGAGGAAAACGGCGTATAAGAGATAGGGGCATGTTTTAGACAGGATAGAATAAGGGATGGTTAAGAACAAGGGATGGTTAAGTACAAGGGATGGGATGTAAGCGACACGAAGATAGAAGGAAAGAGAGAGAGAGGGAAAGAAAAAGGAGACTAAATAAAATGGTTCTAGTCAAGACGACAAATTATATGAAAAACATTACCTAGCATGTGAAATAATAATAAAGATTTATACGAATTTTTATTTCAGTTATTTCAGAAACGTGATTTTTCGTCTTCAAGGCGCAGTAATTAAAAAAAAAAAATTAAAACAAGAAAAAAAGAAGAGTGAGAGAGAAAGAGAGAGAGAGAGAGAGAGAGAGAGAGAGAGAGAGAGAGAAAATACACACACTTATTTAATAAATATTATTATATATAACACATTGATATATAATATAAACTTACCATTGATAACGTGAACGGTAATGCTTGCTTTTTTTGCGAAGGTGGGTACACAACTGTAGTTCCCTGAGTCGCTCAATTTCGCTTGAGTGATCCTCAATCTGAAACATAAGGCGAAAGGAGAAAGCGGGAACATCAAATGAACATCAGTTCTATCGTAAAATGTAAACTCTCTTTGAAGTATTCCTCAATGTTGTTATTCCCGTCTACACATATTTCCATATTTCAGAAAGAAATGTTTCAAAACGTTTGAACAGTTATTTTTTTTTTTTCTTTTGAACGAAACACCGTAATCGTTCGACGGATAGTGTATAAAAAATAAAAAGGAACATAAGGAAAAGAAATGAAAAATCAGTCTAGTATAAAAAGAAGAAAATAAAAAATACCAAGATAAGAAACAGCAAGGATGATTAAGAAACGTTTGTTCGCAATAAAACCCGATTTCGATTTCTTTTTTTCCGATACAGAATTTTTTAAAAATATTTTTAAAATGTTCGCCAATGGGGCTCGTGGCTCGTGGCTCACTTATCGATGTTTTTTTTTTCTCCTACTTCTTCTTCTTTTTGCTTTTCTTTTTTTCAAATAAAAAAGAAAGAAAAGAAGTGCATTTTCCCGAAGTCTCGATCGGTCCATCTTAAACTTCCAACAGCAGCCGTGGGCGTTGCATTTTATCGGTGTATTTGAAAAGCCTCGGGAACCGATACTGGCTGTCACTTCTGTTAGGTGCCCAAGATCGTTGAGAAGAAAACTACGAGCACAAATGGGTGCTGCTGCGTACTTGAATGGTGGGGGAAAGGAAAAAAAAACAACACCTCCTAGAGCGGTAATCAACTCTCCCCTAACGCCCTGTCGTTTTTCAAATCGACACATTGACGACAGGGCAACGACTAATCGATGTCGATATCAGACATACTTAATCTGATTTAATAAACATCGAGATGGATTTTCTTATTTTACATTAATCCGATATTAATGTCAATATAGATTATCTTCTTAAAGTTTTTTTTTATATAAGATTTATTTTCACATTAGATGATTTTCAACGCGTTCCAAGTTTCCATTGAAGCGTGTTAAAAAGAGAAATCTTTCCACCGTTATAGTTATCGCTGAGATTACAGAAAAAAGCAACTATTCTTTTGCGGTTTGCTTGATCGATCATTCGTTAAAACTGTACCAAGCTAGCAGCAGCTGATTTCATAGCGTTATAATGTATCATTCTCTGGAGATTAATAACGATCTTTTTAGATTATACCGTCTGGTTTTTATTTTTTTTTTCCTTTTTTACACGGGTTTTGTGTTCTATAGGTTTTATAGATTGATATGTGCGATATGTGCATTAGAGTGAGACAGAATTATAATGCGAAGATAGAAAGTATTCGTACGTTTAGTACATAGCTGCTTTCAAATATTTTTGCTATTACAAAATTTCAATATCGAAGATACGTTTTTTTTTCTGATCGAACGATCACTGGATAAGTTGTGCAAATCATGGAAAAAAATTGAACAAGAATATCGGTATATTAGCAAACATCTGTAAGGAACTAAACATCGAGTATAAAACAATTTTAAACTGTTTTTAGACAATTGGATTGAAAATATGAAAGAAAATAGAAAAGAACAAAAATTTGTTTCACTTTTATATTAAAATATATTATAGGAAGAAACTTTATGGTCAATCCAATAAAATATATATATACAGATTTTTATAAATATATAATAATAATAAAATAAATCAAAGTTTATTTTGACACAGAATAGAGAGAAAGACGGAGACGAAGAGGGGGAAGTGAAAGAGAATTAATTCGGTTGGTTCTTGAACAAAAGCTCGTAAATTCGTCCACGTGTAACCGGGATCGCGCCTCGTGACAATCGTCAATCACGTCCAAAAACAGATGTACAACGTATATACGTATATAGACATATATACATATGTACACTACATATACGTGAAGAGAACGTGGCCGGTTGTAATGCGTGCTACGATATTCTAGCCTAGAGAGGCGAGAGACTAGCAAGAGAGTATCCAGGTAGGGTATACAAGGATAGAAGCTAACTCACTATCTCTCTCTCTCTCTCTCATTCTAACAAGAGGCTACCCAAAATGCAGAGCATGCCCGATGCATCTTCACGGAGCGCAACGCACCTGACAAAGGACACCGTTGTTCTCTCACTGATACAACAGATACAAGCTGTATCATCAAGCAGTTTGCCTGCCACGTGTTATCTACAAATCATCTAATAATCTTCTATCATTTTCTAATACTTTTTAAAAATTTTTTTTTTTATTTTTAATCTAATATCAATATTATGTAAATTCTGAAAACATAATCTTCTTTCATATTATTTTTCGAATAGATATTATCAGCAATATTTTAAATACGTATATATATAAATATATTACCGATTAAGTATTCTCATTAATCTTTCCTGTCAGAAGTAAAATCGAATTTTCACTTCAACTAGAAAAATTTAATTTCTCGAATAATCTCCAATTTTACTTTTTAGTTTGATATCAAGTGCAATATTTTAAGTACTTTTATGAAGGTAGGATATCGTAAAGGTATCATATGTACATTCATCTTTCTGTCATAAAATAGGACAAATTTAATAGGGATGAACTTTTTAAAACGAATCTCAAATATTTTTATTATTTTAAATCGAATATATATATATACATATATATGTACATATAAAAAAAATTTGTTAAAATATGAATCAATATTAAAAGCCACAAGTGTTGCAGTAAATTAAAAAATGTTTCTTTCGAAAAAAAAAAATAAAAATAACTACGTGATCTCTCTCTCTCTCTTTCTCTTTCTCTCTCTATCATCTTATGAAAAATGAAATGAACAAACGAAGGTGAGTATTAAAGCGTAGCGTAGTTATTAGCGTCATTGAAATCGTCACACGTATAACGGTAGAGAGTGAGAGAGAAAGAGAGAGAGAGAGAGAGGAGTGCAATTAATCTGACTGGAAGAGCCGCGATTTTCAAAATCGAATGAAATATCGTTTCAACGAGCATGCGCGTATTGGCTCGATCGTTTCGCCGTGACTGATTTTCATCTGCGTACCTGGCGTAGCTCTTAAATTGGAACATTTTTTTTTCCCCTGCTCCTCCTCCTCCCACACAGCGATATCTACGAGCAGAGTTATAACCCATATCGCAAAAGCCGTCGAACGATATACGAGAAACCACCGCCTATCGCGTTCCACCGTCGCGGATTTCACGTCGACGCGATTGAAAGACCCTTTGTATACCAGTTTTTTTCCCGCGCAATTCCGTGACACGTTGTGTGTACTATGCTTCCGCCTTTAGAGGTATATATCTTTTTTCAAAAAATATTTTTTCTAGACGCGTTAGATATTCGTAGGAGACAATGGCACGGTTTTGAAATTTTGTCTAACAGAAGTATCTTCAAACGTCGTAGTTTTTATTTGAAATTTTTTTTCCTCCGATTTCTTTCTCGTTAATATAAAAAAGGGATACAAAATATAATGATTTTCTTTTTACAATCTTCTAGAAAATAAATCATATTTTTATCAATAATTTATTTATTACATCCCTATATTATTTGTTCTTGTTTCGATTTTTCTTTGAGATGAATAATATAATTGATATTTCGTCTTTAATAAGATGAGGTCTCTCTTCTGCAATGACAACCTTAATCTAAGATTGAGGCGGAGAATGGTTAAATGTTATGTATGGTCAGTGTTGTTATATGGCGCGGAGACGTGGATCCTCAACATGAGTACGATGAATTGGCTAGAAGCCTTTGAAATGTGGGTCACAAGGCGTATACTACGAATTTCCTGGGTTGATAGAATTAGAAATGCTGATGTCTGGAGGAGAGCGGGTACACGGTGAGAGTTACTGGTAGAGGTCAAATGTAGGAAAATAGAATACCTTGGTTCGTATGAGTACGGCCTCATTCAGTTGATACGAAAGGGAAGGATCGAGGGCCGACGTGGGATCGGAAGAAAGAAACTCTCTAAGAAATATTAGAGTATGGACTGCTGGGGTGCGTAGCACGGAAGAACTCTTTCGTATAGCAGTGAAGAAAAAGAAGTAGAAAAATAATCGTCGTTTAAATAATGAAAATAGAATTCGGGTAAGGGTATATTTTATTAATAAAAAGAAACAAATTTTTACGAATTGAAGTATCATTTGTAGTGCATTATTAAATGACATCGTGTAATTTTTAACGACGTTTTCAAAAGTATTCAAACACAGTGGCAATAATTAGCAACTGACGAAAGGGGTATCAATTGGAAAGAGCTACGGTATAATTAAAATTGGTTTTCTATTTAAAATCAATCGTACGGCGTTTCGTTGTTGTCCGATGACTAACGTATATAGGAAAATGAAAGAAAAAGAAACAAAAAGAAAAGAAAAAATTGTTACCTTGACGTAAGAGCATCGCTCCATTCCGTTTCAACGGAAATACGTGGTTCCGCGTTAACGTCATTTTCTAATCGCGGAGACGTAACAACCGCTTGGTTGCCACGATACCAAGCAACCGTTCCCAAATGGTGTGGACCTTGGGACATCAGACAGGTCAGTGTCAAGAGACTCCCAGTTTTAACGTAAATATCCGATGTTCCGTTTATCCTGGCACGTGCTTCTGCAACAAAAGGAAATAAAATACAATAGAATTGGATGGTGGGATAAAAGTTAGATCGGAAAGTCTAAATCATTCCTTTACATCCGTTTCTATACATTCATATATATATTTTTAGGATTAGAAAAATAAAAATGATGAAAATTTTGGTCTTCCTCAAATATCGTGAAAATTCATTTAGATTGTCGTTGAACGTGAACGACGAGATGGTTTCCTTTATGTCATAAAAAAAGGGAGCCAGATTTTTCGAATACTTTTCTAAAAAGGGAGAAGAAGGAAAAAGAATTGAGTTTGAACGATGTGAGTGTGTGATCTCGTTGAGAAAAGGGAGGACCGCAAAGAGTAAAATTTTTTTATCGATCGATTCGTTCAAGTGATTCGAATGTCGTCTATGTCAAAGTAGGGTAGTAAACGAAAAAGAGAGAGAGAGAGAGAGGAAGAGAAGAGAAGAAAAGAAAAGAAAGGAAAGGAAAAGAAAGGAAAAGGAAAGAAAAGGAAGGAAAAGAAAGGAAAAGGTAAAAGAGAAAAAGAAAAAGAAAGTTGAACGAGGAACGTGCCTGGTCATTGCGGGGATATAAAATTCGAGCTTACAATCCTGACATGGACTACGTGTGGCCGTCGATGCGGCCGCAGAGTGTCGGCCTAGCCGAGTTCAATCCGAAAGGGTGCCCTCCTGCTGAACGACCACCACCTATGAGCCGTGTAACTTATTGATCGAATATTGCAAATACGTCCTCTCATTTTTCACTGTCCGATCCTGTACACCTTTGTACGGTCGCGATAATTCACGCGAAGCTACACCGAGGAATTTTCTCGAATTCCGATAAAAATGATATTTATCTTATAAACGTCCTATAACCTACGTACCTGCTACCAAAATTTTCTCCAACTTTATTCTTTTTCTTTTCCTCTTCTTTCTATTCTCTCTCTACCTCTCTTTTTGTCTCTGTGTGTGTGTGTGTGTGTATGTGTGTGTGTATTTCTTGACACTTATTAACTTTAACTATATATTTATGTTTTCAATTATTTTACTTTTTAACGTACATCGTGTGTAACTATATTTAATTAAATAATATATAAAATTTAATTATTTTAATAATATTAATTAATTTATTAATAAACATAAATACAGTTATACATTAACTTATAAATAAATTATATTCAATCTAATCTCCTTGGATCGATAATTTTTGCATGACAATTTATTTTCATTATAGAAATAAGATTAGTACTAATAATTATAATGGAGAGGCTGAGTTCGTAAAAATTTAATTACAAACAAATTTACTTTACGATTTATTTAATAATATATAAATAATTATAAAACAAATCGTAATACGAATTTGTGTTTGATCGAATCCATTGTCATAATTACCAGAGGAGTTTGAGGGAAAGAGGAAAACCAATATTTGTAATGATTTTCTAATCGTGGTAGTGTTCTTTTAGTTAACCTTATTGTTATAGGTTTTACCAGCTGATTTGTCGTGTTGTTGAATTTAACGGTACTAGCGCGTTATTTCGATCGTCGACGAACGGACGGACGAGCGGTCGGACAGTTAGCTCGAAATTCATCTACTATCACGGCGAATTTGTCCTGAAATATATATCCATCGATGGCAGCTGCGTCCGTTCGATAAGCCCCGTAGTACTCGAATAGAGAGACCATCTCCTGCGAATTTTTCCTCTCAACAAAAAAAAAATAAAAAAAAGTGTGGAACTCTATGTTTATTTTTTTTTCGAATAATAGCATAATAGTAACGTTTTCTAATTCGTTAGTAACCATGCATTCGGTCGTTCGGTGTGTATGATACGAATATTATATCCGATCATGGGGGGGAATCCAATCAACGATATCCACTTAAGATAAGATATTTCGTTAGCGGTCTAACGAGAATCGTTATCATGTTTATAACCATAAACGTTAACATTTTTATCCTACCTTTTTTTTCCCCAAAAATTCGTTAGTTTCCAATATTGTAGATATTAATCATTTGTTTAATGGGTTTAACATATTTCTTTTCTGCTCTGCAGTAAATATATCAAAATTTTTTATTTATTCATTCTATGACTTCATATGGCTTATGACTAAAAAGAAACTGTACAATTAATTAACTCATTACACATTTCTTTGAAAGACAAATGCCCTTAGATACGCACGGGTATATTAATTTTATTAAGAAGTGTCTGAAATGAGCAGAATATGTTAGACAAGTGGTTAAATGGAAAATTAGTGTTTTATAATATTCCAATAAAAATATACATGAAGTTGAATATAGTTTGGTTAGTGTGTGTAAAATAATTCACATTCTTGATGTTCGTTGATTAGTAGCTTTGAACGGATTCGATGCATTCGATACTTTTGATACGTTTTTCTTCTTTCATCGATAAAGGATAAAAAGAGAAGACGATTGCAAAAGATCATTTCAGAATCTTTGACCAAGATGCATGGAAGAAATAGAACGAATCTTATATACGTATATATAAAACACAGATAAACAACTACGATCGCTGATATCTTCTTCAAAGAACCATGAGATATAAAGTATTGAAATATATTGCTTAGTAACGATGCTGAACTAGGCTTGCGAGTATGTTATATATTCGATTCTGTATTCGTCACGTAGCCCGAAGGTGGATAGGAAATTTTAGAGTCAGACAAGCAAATGGGTTGTATTGATTTTCAATCAGAAATTTTTTATACTTTTCTTTACTGTTTTATAGACATACTAGCAATTACCCGGCAAGACGCGTTGCAATGCCTCTAGAACTTACAACCTCCGCAATCTCACAACGCACTACTACTCGATATACTTTTTCAAGATGCTCTCAAGATTCTTACTCTTTTCTCGATACTCTATAGTATCTTATTTCTTTTTTCAAATCACTCGCCAATACATTCGTTATACGTGACGAACATATAGACAAAGATTCATTTTTGTATAATGTATAGAAGAATTTTATAGAGAGAATTATTTTTAAAGAAATTTCATGTATTCATATGGCACAAGGCCTTTAAATGTTTTAGTAAAATTTTAAAGAAAGAAATAGGACAATTTTTAATTTTTAATGTATATGTAATTTAATTAAATTGTAGTTAATTTAATTAACTGTAGTTTTAAATGTATATATATTGTAATTAGGCTTATCAGAAATTTCAGATACATCAAACAATTATTTTTATATAGTTTTAATCGAATATAATCGATAAGTAGGTAAATCTACTTATTAATTATCTAAATATTAAGAAATAAAATAAAATTCAATCATAGGAGATAGAAAAAAGTAGGTCAAGAAAAGTAGGTCAACAATGCGAGAGTATAGGTCAGCGGTACAAACTTATTTAATTTTTATTTTGAAACATAGTAATCCATACGTATTCAATGTATTCAGAGAAAGATATATGAAATACACATAGAAAAATATTCCCTAACTACTGGCTTAGGTGAACGTTCAATGTTTTGTTTACGTTCGTTTCTTTCCGTCATTCCTCGGTTGGTGTCGACAACCGAATGTTGTCATTTCGTCGTTAGATTTGTATTTGATCTTCGTGTATGTTCGGTATCTGTCGAATGTGTTCGTAACTATTTTTCATAATAATCGTTAGTCTTCTTCGAGCGTCGGAAGGTGTAACAAGGATATTATTTAAAGTATATCATTTATTTCGCGTCGCGTCGCGTGTGCGTGTTTTATATTTTCGTATATATTTTCTAATAAAATTATTACTGACATGGTAAAGTTATTTCTCTCTGATATTGCTAGAATTATATTTTTTCTACGAATGTGCAATTAACTATATATACAAAAAATTATGTTTTTAGATTAAATCCATTTTATTTGGAGTTTTACAAGAAAAAAAAATTTACTTCTAAAATTTATTTCTAAAAATACTTCAACATCCGATCTATCTTTTTATTTATTTTAAATATCTTTCTACTGTTTGTAAGTATTGTTATAAATGTATCGTATACATATACTATTATAGTATTTTCCTATTATCTGATAATTTCGTTAGTTAGTTTTTTTCCATTAAAACCAAAGAGAGTTTGTTAAAGATCATGGAAATAAATTATGCGTTTATCTTTTACTCTCTTTCTCCTCTTTTATTTTGTAAAAAAAGCTTTTGATGCAGAGAAAAGCACCGACAATGGGGAGCTCGCAGTTTTCACAATAATTTGCCCAGTTGTTTTTCTGGGAGCATCTTTTCGGAAAAAGTTTTGGCGTTAACGTTGGGATCGGCAGTGCATCGGTGATTGATGATCCATAAAATTGTAGTGGAACCAGATGGGTAGGTGGATGAGTATCAAGGATAAGAGGTGGAACGTTGGGGTAGTTGTGGGTTGACTGTGGGGGTAGTTGGGATTGGATAGACGAGGGTTTCGTGACTGATAGCCACTGTCTCGGCACGAGCTGAAAGATATATCGAGCGATACGACTCAAAATTTGCTTCCTGCGGCGTTCCTCGGCGTTAACGCCAGTTGATTCACCGAACCGTTAAATAAATTTCATCCCGTTTTACCCTTATTTTTTTTTCCTTCTCCGATTTATGTCCTTTCCTATTTTTATTTGCCTTTTTCCTACTACATTATTTCTTTTTCATTTCGTTTCTTTTTCTTTTCTCGTTTTGTTATATGATATTATTTTTTTTCTTTTTTATTTTTTGATAAAATGATTTTGTAAGGAAAGAAAAATATACGCGCAGATATGTCGATGTCGTAAATAAATATAGCGAATAATAATAATAATAATAAACAATGGGAGATCGTTGAAATGATACAAATGTTTTTTACGGATCAGAAATAACAGGAACTTTCGTATTGTTTTACTATTATTTTTTTAATTTTTTTTTTTATATGTAAAATTACTCTTATAAGAAAGTAAAATTAGGTAAATTCTAGTGTTATATGTATATGAATAAAATAAGCAATAAACAATCATTCGTATGTTGGAAATATTTTTTTTTTGTCAAAAATAACAGATTTGTTTTCGTTTTCTTTTTCTTTTATATTTTATTTATTTTATTTATTTTATTTATTTCAATTATTTCATTTATTTCATTGTTTCTCTGTTATCCGATGCACTTTATTTTCTACGTTATTTGTTCTATTTCCATAAATTTAATTTATTGAAATTTTTTCTTGTCCGTGAAAAGTTTTTTCTTTTTTTTTTGAATTGATGGTTTGCCGTGGAAATGGATTGAAAAGTTGAATAGCTAACAAAAGGAAAGTTACTTTCGAAGGATGCAATATCACGTTATAATTATTGATGCAAAACTGCGCCCGAGTTTATTGGAATAAGAGTTTTTTTCCACAATATAATCGTATTACCGTGAAAGAAACAATTTCCAATACTAATAAACTCGGTAAAAGCTCTCTAGCCGCAACGAAATGTTACCTTTTTTTTTCCTCTCCCCATTCCCCTTCTTACACTTTTTCTCACTTTGTAATTTCGAAACAATTTTTGTTTCATCGAAAATCCAATTATTGATCGCGAGAATTAAATCAGATCTAAAAAAAAAAAAATAAATGTAATGCCCAAGAGTTTATAACCGAAAAACAAAGAATTAGCAGTCGTAGTTGACGAAGAACAATATGAATTGAATGCGAGTTTAATTTTTTTCTTTATTTTTTTCTTTTAACATTAAAAAGAAAAAGAATTGATCGTCTCATATATATATAAATTCCATATATATATATTATTTAACAAATTTATTTGTGTTAGATAAGTTTAACAAATTTTTTATTTTTTTTTTGCATCCTTCTCGTGTCTCGTATTATTTAATTAGAATTAAATATTTATGTGATAGAATACATCTATGTGTTTTATTTAGACATATTTATTTTATATCTCAGATTTTGCACATCATTAAGCGTTTCTCAACTGATTACAAATTTTTAACGAATGGCTCGTTTCCCGACGTATATAAATCGAATATACAAAGAAAGTTAATTAACGAGTGGTCGACGAAATCCTATCTATCGTTAATTAAACATACGAATAGTGAATCAAATAAAGATTGAGCAATATCTATATTGATAATGAAAAGACATGAAACTCCTATTAACAACATTTCAATGAGTATCACGAAATGATATTATATTTGAAATAACGGTATATTTAATCTTTAGAAGTATAATATTATTTATTATAATACATACAATATATTATAATTAACATCATTTGTAAAATTGTTTATGCGTATGTGATTTCCAATTTTGATTGTAATTATGTAATTTGTATAGCGTAACAATGATTTTTCAATCCCTATATATATAATTTATATTAATTAATTTAAATAAATAAATCTATAAAAATCTATATATTATATTTAAAGAAAATAAATTTCATTACATAAATAAAAAATTGTATTACGCTTGAATAATTTTTATAATATTATTTTTATTTCATTGATTCATAGTTCCATCAACGTCAATACGAATTTCAATGCAAGTGAGCATTATCGTATCTAAAACAATGAACTTTTATTTGTGAGATCGACGTCGTAAACAAGAATGCTTGAATATCTTGAGACACGAAGAAAGGTAGACATCCTTTCCTTTCTTCTCTCTCTCTCTCTCTCTCTTTCTCCTTCTATCATTCGTATTGAAAGGACTTTCGTGTTTATAGATATGCATTGAATTACTCTGCCATGCAAATTGAATGACATTGGTAATCTTCAAGTTCGTTGAACAGTACCCTTAGAAAATCGAATTAAACTTTCTTCATTTTTATAGCAGAAGACACTCGCCTATCACCTTTTCTCTTTCACGTTTCTCAATAATTTTCTAAAGATATGATATTTGCCATTGTTGACTCTAAATCTTTTAGAAAAAGTATTCGAATTTTCAATGGAAAATTCTTTAGATAAATTCTTTAATTATTCATTATTCAAGATATTATTTTACCAAAGGAAATATGCATCTTTTTTGTGAATGTTCGTTAACTTTGTAAGGAAATAAAAAATACTTGTCTTGACAGTTGGAAAGAAAATAAAGAGAAAAAGAGTGAGATAGAGCGAAAGATAGTAAAGTGGGTTTCTTCATTCGAAAGAAACGAAGCTCTTAAATAGCAGACTTGTAATAGGTACGTATTTAGCTTGGAAAGGAAGACGAAGGAGAAAGAAACATCAGCAAGGCTCGTATATCAGAGAAGAGAGGGAGGGTGGCTTGCTCGGATTTATCACGTTTCAAAGTTTAACAATGTCCGAAAGAGTTTGTTTGACTCTTATATGTGTGTGTGTGAGTGTGAAAGCAAGAGAAAGAGAGAGAGAGAGAACGAGAGAAACTCTCTTATCGGCTGTCGACTTTAACCGAGTTCAGAGCCGAGTTTCAAGGCACAGAAAGTGGGAAGGAGGAAGAGGGAGAGAGTTAAAGTAAAAGAGAGAGAGAGAGAGAAAGAGAGAGGGAGACTCCAATAGCAGATATACCTGAAAACTCAATCCGCGAATCGCCATTCAGTAGCCCTGTCCTGAACTTTAGTAGTTGCAGTGAGTTTATTGGCTCGTCCCCACGAATCCTAGGTCCTACGGGCTAACCTACGATCGCCATAGACGGAAATAAAGTGTGAGGCTGGTTCGATCGGCCGAAAGTAATAAGTCGAATAATGCTCTCGACTCGGGTCTTGGGTTCACCGGTTCTATGGATGCTGTTCGCCTTTCGTAAAGCTACAAAATCGTAGGATCCTTGAATCCTCAAGCCATTCGTTCAAATCGTTGATCGTAAATATCATTGAGTGATAAAAAGTATTCGAGAGTTTTAGATCTACTTGAAAATATCATTCAATAACTAGACGAAGAACAGGATATTACTATCTTTGGTAATATATTGGAAAGTAATATTTAATCTTCTAATAGTGTTAGAGTAGAGAGGGTGAGTGATATACGTTAACACGTTCCGTTCCGAGTCGTTTTTATTCGAATTTTCATTATTCTCTGGGTCATATGTTATTTGCTTTTATAAAATGAATTGTTATATTTTATTTTTAATTATTTTATATATATATAATAATTCTTATGTTGTTTTATTACATTTTTTTTAATGTCTCATTTTTTTGGTAGAATTATATTCTACGGTTTTAAATTTATTATAATATGTATATATATTTTTATTAAATAAATATGTTGGTGTATACCATCGGTGGTACACGTGGCACGGAACGTGTGTAATGATGTTCCATAAATTTCATTGACATATCGGCCAAATGCATTCTATTCAAATACGTAAAATTATTTTTCACAAGTCATATGTGCCAGGGTTATGTGTACAATTTCTTCATAATATAAACTTTTTCTTCGTGTATACTTGACATATGTGATTTTGAATAGATCGTATATCACGTATGCAATTTTTTTTAAGTAGATCCCCATATGGTCTAGAATGTCATCTAATTTGCAACGATGAACAGATATTGTGTTTAATTTGAAACTCGTGTTAAACATTATTGTATAATATTTTATATAGGTTTCCATATTCGTGTATCATTTATAGTTATTGTATTAATACATGTAACATACATGCTTCTTATAAATATTGTCTCCTTTATAAATGATACGTAATTATTTATTCGTTAAGATTTATTCTTCCATATCCATAATTCGAATTTATTTAGAATCTCGTACCACTCTTAATTCACCGACGGGGTTTTTTAATCTTTAATTTACAGCTTGGTTTCCGGCTTAATCGTTACGATATATCGTTGATAAGGAACTATGGCGAACACAGAAAAGACCTTTTTTTCTTCTTCTTACTTTTTTACTTTTTATTTTTTTTATTTTCTTTAATGTTCTCTGTAAGAGAGAAACGACGCTTGAGTTAACGAAAGTAAGGTCGTTAAAAATTAATTGCCACCGACTCGTCCAGACGATATTTTTCTCTACGGGAAAACGCAAGTTCTTTCTAGTTTTCAAGGTGGAGACTTTTGTAGGAAGTAGCTTTAAGAAAGAGAAAGAGAAAGAGAGAGAGAGAGAAATAAAGAAAAAGGAATAAGAGATTTAGAAGTAATTCTTCAAGTCGACACAACACTTTTCATTAAAATTCCATCTACGATTTCGTTCATTTTATTTTTTTAATCTTTTCTTTTTTACTCCAAACGTAATCACATATTTCTTTCACATACGAAATGATTCTGTAGAAATGACGGAACATATTACGGTCGAAATAAAACCCTTAATAAATATATTACGAATTTGAGTCTGTAGAAAATAAATAAATGAATAAAAAGGGAAGAAACTAACTAAACTATTAATTTTTTTTTATTTTTTAAAAGCACGTTTCAGGGTTTTAAAAGTTACACTGCAAATTACACATAATTGTACGTTCACATTGTCAACTCTCCCTTTTTTTATTTAATTTTTGTCGTTTACCTACGGCGAGACTCATTTGGGATTTTGTTTAAATGTAATATCTAAATATTTAACCAATGTAATTATTTGCAAAACTTTGCGCGTTTAAACGGAACAGATGGGAATATCCAACCATCTCGTTTTACGTGTCCAGAAACAATTGAAATTTTAAGTAGAAATATATACATACACACACGCATACTTATATATATAATTTCGATTTGTCTTATAAAGCTCATCCATTTATCCGATACATTATATATTATCTTTATTATTATTATTATTATTAGTTGCAATTCAGTTTATCAATCGATCATTAATTCCATCGTAAGATTCGAAAGTTTTTTATTCGCAAAACTTGTCGAGAGCACGTTTTCTATCCTGTAATCTATCCGGGCAATATAGAAGAACGGATTACCGATTAAAGGCTCGCTAAATTCTGCCACGAGCTGTGCTTTATTTTCTGCTTCTCGACGGACAACACCCGTACCCCGTAAGGGTATGATGAGGAGGAGTAGAAGGAGGATGGGAGGGGGGAGGGAGGTAGGTCTTGAGACGTGATTTATAGCTTATAAACTAGGATCATGCGGTGGGTTTGGAGCAAGAAAGAAAGTCGCCGTAAAGGATCGGTGCTCCTTATCGATGCTCGACGCAGCGAAAATCTTTCTTCGACTTTTCCTATAATCGATCTTCCCTGGCTTTCGTAAATAAGTGTGCTGTTTCGTAACGAATGAAACTGAGTATGCCCTATACCGAGAGTATACAACATATGTACCTTAGTGAGCTTCATTGAACTTTGTTAAAGCTGTTAGCTGAACTTAATCCATTTAGTATTGCTGTTGTTGTTAGAAACAATTTTATTACTTTATGTATCCTTCCAATTTATCACGGGATAGGAAAAGTTATCGTAGTTTTTCTTTTTTTTAATATGCTATTTATTTCGAACTCTAAATGCTTAATATGTTCTATTTATAATTAATTGTTTTTCCTTTTTTTAAATAATATTTTATTAAATTATAAAAGAATGTATATAGTAATTATTACTTCATTTACGTGGATTGTAGATTCCACGAAAACAGGGTTTCATGAAAAGCTGTTTAAAAATAAACAATGATACGTTTGATATTTTTAAATATGTATTTGAGTTTTACAAAGGAATGTACAAATCAATCGGTACGATCCCGAAAGATAAAGGATTCGTTCAGGTAAAAGATAAAAGAGATACGGTCCTAGATATTTTTCTTTGATTCTAGGATGAAAATATATAAAGTTCGAATGTTTTTGAAATTTGTGAAGCATAGAAAGATAGCATGACAAAGTAATAGGAGATTTTTGATCAAGTTTAAAAAAAAAAAATAAAAAATATTATGATGTTTTTTTATTTAAGTTACATTAATTTGTATTATATTATTATTATTTAATCGATATTACAAGATATTAATTGAAGCTTTATCGAATGTATTTTGTTGTAAATATTTTAAAACACAATTATGAGTATCGCAATGGTATCTGATTACTGCGATTTCCGGTAATGCAATGGCAATTTTTTAACTGTCCCACTGGGTTCTCTCATTTGTTAGTAAATGTTGTCGTTAAGCGATACGATTTATATAACGCCTACATAGCTACAAATGAACCCTTACGGATAAGTAATCATATATTCAAAAAGTGTGTAACACAAATTGTCTGTAATCTATTTCACATTGTATTATACTCATAATTGGGGCATAACATAACATTAATCTATCCTTTATCGGGGAAAAAGAGAAATAATTGTCATCGTCGTTGTTTCACAGTTAATCGAAAGAATTGTCCTATAAATTTTCAATTCACCGTTACGAGTAACGATTATTGGAAATATTTAATCGTATCAAGAATGTAGCAATTATCTTAATTTGATGTTGTTATCGAATCGTATAATTGTTTCTCCTGTTACAAATGAGAATTCGGAACGAACGAAGATTACGTCGGTGAGTCAACAAAAAAAAAAAATAAAAAAAAAATAATGAAAAGATTTAATACTCTTTCTCTTGAATGTTTCAAAAGAGTACCCGTATAGTTGTGTGTGTACAAAAAAAATGTATATATTTTATATAAATAATAAAGTACTTCCTTTATATATATATATTTTAAGAGTACGCGTATGTGCATATATTATTGTATATACAATATATATAATGCATATTTTCTCTGATGCTCTTTAAAGCAAGAGATATTCGAAACGATTGTGATCTATACTAATTAAACGACACATTTCACGATAATGCAAGGATCACGGGTAATATGGAAAACCGCAAAACGTTTAGAATTTTCTCGTGGGATCTGGTGCCATACAAAGTGCCATTAATGGCGGTGTTAAAGCGTTCGGAAGTTCCTATAACGCGTTTCCGTTGGCGATGCCATCGTTTCGATTCCTCATTGCGTAATTTCAGTGTGGTGTATGCTATAGAGAGATAATAATCACTTAGTGATACTTTAGAAGCGTATTAGCGTGCCATCTCTGAAAATTCAGGGAGAGAGAAACAGAGATTGAGAGAGATAGAGAGAAAAAGAGAAACACATACACATACACAAACACACATATACATATATATCCTCGTTGTGCGTGTTTACGATCGATAGATACGATATTCGATAGAACGACGTGATGCGATTCGTACTGAAGCATCGTGTGTCAGTCTTTCAGCATTGTCGCGTTAAAATTGTCACTGTTTGCTCTTAACGAGTTTTCTATTGGATCGAATTTCTTGTTTTACAATTTTTTTTAGTTCGATATCGAGGTACACCTTTCTAGTGGCTGTGTCAAATCGTCGTTTGAGAGTTTCCTCTTTGATAATTGTTATCTTTTCGAGGATATATTCAATAGAAGAAGAAGAAGAAAAAAAAACGATAAGAATATTATATAGACCACATATATATATTATTAATATTCTATTATATATAATATTCCTATTTTATATATATATAATAGGAATAACATATATGTATTTTATAATGATATGAATTCAGTTATGCGTGTATCTTTAAAAAAAAGAAGTTAACTTTCTATACCACTTGACTTTATAATAAGCGTTATTTACTCGAGGAAAAGTAAATTCTTCCATGACAAAAGAGGGATGATTAAAAGTCTATGTGAAGGAATAAAAGACGAGTTAACTCGTTGAAGTAGGTGAAACGAAAGAAGAAAGGATTTTTGAGGTTGTTCTTCTCGAACTAGTTCAGACGATTCTATACTAAAGACGCGAAAGAAGAAGAAAAAAAAGAGAGAGAAAAAAACGGGAAAGATCATAAATCTTGAAGGTAAGGATAGTTGTTAGAAAGAAAGAAGAAAGAAAAAAAAGATAAAAAAAAATGAGAGAGAGAGAGAGAGACGGTGGGACCCAGCATCCCACTACTTGTGTTTGTTTTCATTCGAGCATGCGGTTAAGCAACGATACTCTCAACTACTCGGTATTATGGTTTTCGGTTTTCCTCCAACGATCGAACTCCCAGAGTCGTATCTTCACTCCTTTCCGTACTGGCTTAGGAATTCATATCGTTTCCGAAATCAACGGATCGTACATGCATGTATCGATGATCTTCATCTCCATGTATAGATGCTATATATAGTATGATAAGTATATACGTATCGATGTATATATGTATGTGTTTGTTAGCCACACGGTATATATAATACATATATAAATCCCTAAGTGAACAAAAGAGCCACCGGACACGCTCCGGCAGACAATGTTCAATGTCGGTTGGACCATCGAACGGGAACCAATAAGAGAGACAGAGAAACAGAAAGAGAGAGAGAGAGAGATTCGCGTATATGAACCGATAAGAGTATGTGTATGTGTGTGTGTGTGTGTGATCTACGAATTCTGATGCCACCAATGTGTGTATCGTTCATGGTGGTAGGGTAAATCCAAAAGTGGTGGGGAAGAAACTAGGGAAAGAGGGACAGAGAAAGAGAAAGAGAATGATAGGGTGGGAATGAGAGAGAGATGAGAATGAGAGAGACGATGCTTTCGCGCACTAGCTCACCGCTCGTTTGTCGTTCATGTATTAATTATCTCGTTATGTGACGCATTCTGCGAGCAGCCGGTAATTTATGCAACCTATTCGGGAGCGTTCCACACTCTCTCTCAATCTCCCTCTCTTCTCTCTCTCTCTGTCTCTCGCTTCCTCTCTTTCTCATTACACCCTCATCGTTCTAATTCACGCTCTCCTGGCTCGTGAATTCGTTGAATTTTGTTAAACGATAGCCATGCAACACCAGTAGTAGCAACGATCACGATGTCATGGCGCGTGTGCTATGATGAAGAGCGGAATTCCGAGCTACATAGAAAGAGAGAAGGAGAGAGATAGAGAGAGAGATGATGATGAAGTTGTTAATAACTCCTATTATTTGATTTATATAAAGAGAAGGGAAGATATATAATAACACTTTGGAATTTCGTTTCGCGAACTAATGATATATCAAGTTGACTTTTAAGGATACTCTCCTTTATCCATTCCAAATTGCAAGTAAGATATTAAAACGGGTTTAAAATGAAATGGGGGTACAAGTTATGTTTTTTGTTTAATTTGAAATATACGCATAACTACAAGTTAAGCAATGTCTACTTAATATTAATAAAATGTTACTTTTATATATTTTATTTATCAGTCACTTATAAGGACATCAATATTTTCAACATGTTTCTTTTCTTTCTCTCTCGAGTATTACACGACAAGCTCGTTCGTATTTTATGTCGAAATATATTTCATTTCATTCGAGATTGTTTATTTCTACGAACAATTATTTCGTAATAATTTGATTCGTCCGTGGTTTTTTTTCTTGATTTTGAAAAATCAATTTCAAAGTTAATTTGCGTTCATTTATTTGCTTTAGTCGAATAAATTGTTTCTGAAATAAATAAGTATTAATTTGAAGTGTTCACGTATTTATATATTCATTGACATGCTTTGTAATTTACAAAATTTCGGTTAAACGCAGTGATTGTTTCGAACAACTTCTAAAAGGAATGATTAAGTTTCGTTTAACGCGCAACGATTCGCAAATAATTACTTACGTTAAATATGTAGAAATAACATTTAACGAAATCCCAAATGAAAATCTCGTCGTTGGTAAACAGGGAAAGAGAGAGAAAGAGAAAGAGATTGAAAAAGAAAAAGCGTTGACAATTCGACAATATGATTATGAGCAATTTGCAGTGAACGTTGTTTTTCGGGACACTCCTGAAGAATAAAAAAAAATGTTTATTGAGAAGTATCGTGTTGTTTTTTTAATTTTATTTCAAGTTATTCGTAAATTTGTTATATATGTAAAGGGAACAAGAGTATTTGTGTGTGTGTGGAAGAGAGAGAGAGAGAAAGAGTACAGAGAAATGTAGTAAAAGCATCTAAATGGAGATTGCATTACGCGTAGACTCGACAATGCGATCCGTAATAATCCGGGTCATAATTGGAAATTGTTTTAAGCGAGATCTCGTCGTTGATGGGGAACATAATGCGAAATACAAATGAATGGAATGAAAAAAAAAAGAAAAAGGAACAGAAAAAGAAAAGAGAAAAAAAAATTAATTTTCTTTTATGATGCGAGGGAGAGCATTTTGGATGAAGAGAAATTAGGTATTAAATTTGAAAGAACATAAAAAGAGATGGGATATAAAATTAGAATAAAAAATTCTTTAAAGGTACGAGTTAAAAACTAACGAATATGAGAAATAATTTGTAATTATAATTATATCTACGTACGTAGGAAGATAAATGTATAATATATGTATATATGCTATAATAATATGTATAAATGTTTTTTTTTCTTCCCTCCCTCCTCCCGCTGGTAAGTGTTAGAGTAAAGCTGCTAATGTCTTAATTAGCGGAGTTTACATTTTTAATTTATCGCTTAAGCTCGTCATCATGAGTCTCGTAGCCTAGCACAGCAATCAGCTGTACAAACAAGCTCTGTTCCTGAATAAAATAGGGTGATCCAAGGAGAGGTCGAAGTTCGTCATTTGACCTCGGCCCTATTTCAACAACCCAACCTCTTTCTCACTTGCTTCCTTCCTTCCTTCCTTCCTTCTTTCTTTCCTTCCTCTCCTCTTTTCTCCTCTTCATTTCTTTCCACCCTTTGTCTCGCAAAGTTGCTCACCAAACCAACGTGATGTCTTATAACGCTTGTTTCCGCGAAGCTACTAATTAAAATCGCGAAAGTTTGGTGAAATTTTTATTAACCAACGTCACTCTTAAATCAAAAGAAACATTATGAAACATTGATCACGTTCGAGAGAAAATTTGTAATCCGATTCCTGTACTCTGGTTGAGATCCTTTGCACAATTTCTACGGATCTAACGTTGTGAACGTACCCGGTTACAAGCTTATTATAATATAATCCAGAGTAATCATCAAGCGCACGTGTAAGCGAAAATTATCAAGGATCTCTAAACCGCAACACCGTTATCGATCGTTAGACATCCAACTTTGACGACAAAGTACGATTTTATGCAAAAATAATAAGGTAATTATGTACCTCTCTGACGTACGTCTAAATTAACAATTACGTTTGACAGATTAACTCAAACAAAGTTTAATCTTCGATCGATGTTCTGTCTGTATTCGCGAAAGATTGATTTATTATTGGTTAAATGATTTTTTTCGTTATTTTCTCGATATCAAATAGATTTGGATTTTTCTTCGTTTAATCTTGAAAAAGAAAAAACCGTACGATAGGGAAAGAAAAGAGCACGATTTTTTCTTTCTTTTTTTTTTTTCTTTTCGAGAATGTAATCGACGGAGAAAATCGATGACATCTCCACGGTTTCTTACAAGACCACAGAATAGTTCAACCAGTTTCGATTTCGTCGGAATCTTTCGATAGGAAGATACGAGAATAGTCGAAGATTTCTAGTGAATTTTTCGTGCGAAAGGAAGAAAAGCCAAACGATGTATTTCAAATTCTTATTCTTATCGTTTCTCTTCTTTTTATTTTCGTTTTCACTCTTAGAAAATGGTTGTTGAAGTTTTAGGAAATCTATGTAAATGGGTAATTGTATCCTGTCAACGACATGTATAAAAATATATGTGCATATGTACAGGTATATATACCAATATACTATATTCTTACCAGTAAAATATATATGAATTTACATAGTCTGTTACAGAAATATTCGTAGACATTTCGAAATTGAATAACTTCTTTCAGACTGGAAGTTAAACTATGAAGTTAAACTTAAAACTTGATAGGAGGAAATTAGTGTACTATTCGAAGTATGCTTGGAATTTAAAAATAATTTTCTTGTTTGCCGTAGCAAAGATGGAAAATACAAAACGAATTTTTTTTTTCTCCCCTTTTTTTCTTTTTTTTTCAAAAAACAATAAATATGTTTTTACTTTAGAATAAATTAAAAAAAAAAAGATTTTTTGCAATATTAAAGTTATTATTAAATTCGATAGAAATCTTATAAAAAATCAACCAATTTGATAGGGATTTTTTTCTATCTACGAAGAAAACTACGAGTGAAACTCTTTAAAAGAGGAAGATCAATAGGTCGCTGATAGCCGAATTAGTTCACAATTCAGTTTCAGCACCGAGGCATAATTTCGCTCGTCCGAAACATGATTTGAGTTATCGCGATAACCGCAAAATCATTGTCAGCTGTCTGCGGACGTTTTCAAACTGCAATTACGATTTAATCAAGCGTACGCCAATCGTCCAGCTTTTCGATGCTGAGACTCATTTTTGTACATTAAATTTAATTGAAATTATCCACGTTCAACACTTCTCATTCAATTTTATCGAAGATAACTAAAATCGATGTCTCGTTAAGATGAATTTGAGTAAACTTTCAATTATTGATCTATTAGAAATATATATACATATATAGAGAGAGAGAAACAATATATGTAAAATATTTTATTTATTTTCTTACTTCATATCTATCCTTAATGTTTTTTTTATCGAATGCATCGAGTATGCATGGAAAAGTAGCGTATTAAAATCAGCTTTATGTTTTGAAATATCCTAGTCGGAGATGGTGGATCAAATGGAAACAGGAAAAAGGGATCAAAAGAGAATAAAATATATAAAACAAAGAAAATAATATATGTACATGAATTTTCATATAGAGACAGGTAAGGACGACGCGTCTCATCGGTTCTCGACAAGCAACGCGTGTTCCATTCGAAACTATTTGTTTTCTGTGAAACTAGGGTGATATTCCTCTTTCTGGTAGTCAGAAGTATCTATCACTTTGGACGTCGTATCGATTCGATTATATCAACGTGCCGTGCTATCGAGTAGCAATGAAACGTTCGTTTGAAAAGTACCATGAAGAGACTTTGGTAGTAGTTGGTTGTTCGGTGTATTTTTAAAGGATTTAGATTCTCTACGATATCCAAAGAAGAATGAAAAATAAAAAAAAAAGGGTAAAAAACAAAAAGAAAGAGAAAAAGAGAGAAAGAGAGAGAGAAGGAAAGAGATAAATACGAGAAATGTTTATCAATGCACACATTTTCAACACGGTATTGTATTCTTTTAAAAGTACTCTGATGGAATACCTGTTGCTACTTCGATATATCGAAAAAGAGTATTTTCGAGAAACGTGAAAATATCTTGCTGAAATAAAGCCTCCCCCATTTTCCTCTTATTTTGTATTGTCTCTTATTTCCTTTGTAACCGAAGCGTCATTCGCTTTCACACCGTTCAACTTGCTGTGCCCCATCAAACTGGATCTTTCACCAGCACGCGTCTGCCCGATCCATAGAGGGATTCCGGTTAGCCCAGGAGGATAAATGAAATGGAAAGAAAGGAACGAGAGAATAGATTCGATTTTCTATCCCTCGTCGTCTTCGTCGTAGTCGTCGTAGTCGTCGATTTTCATTCGTTTCTTTTTCTATCTCTGTACGTTTCTCTCGCTACGTATCAATTTGCAATGTTCCAACGATGTTCCAATCTTTATCGATCTTTTCTATCGACGGCTTTCACGGGTTCGGCTTTTGTTAAATTCATGCCCCACTCGACCTATCCAAATCTTACTAAAAGCTTCGTCGAATAGGTTACCGTTAGTATACATACATGCATGGATAGTTATACATATACTAGCAATTACCCGGTATGCGTTGCAATGCCTCTTGAACTCACTATATCATCACACATCACCTGATATACTCTCTCAAGATGCTTTCAAGATGATCTCTCTCTCTCTCTCTCTCTCTCTCTCTCCTCAATGATCATTAATTTCTTCCCTCTTCTTTTGATACTCACTACTTTTATTACTTTTTTTAAATCACTCGAAGATACACTCGTCATACGTGACAAACATATAGACAGCGTATAGACAATATATATTCTACGTGTATTTATATGTGTGTATGTGTACTAGAAAAATATCGTTACTTTGTCCTCTTTGTTCTATTTCTCTCTCTTTCTCTCATATCGATATGAGGACGAAATGAAAAAGAAGAATAAACATGTCAAGGTGGTAGGCTATTTTTTTTTTTTTAATACAAATGCGATTATATTTTTCTCGTATTTTAAGTTTTTCGTTACGTTGTATCGAGATAAAAATAATTCCAATAATCTATTAATATATATATGTTTTAAAAACATATATCAAATATAGTATTTATTTATTAAAATAATGAAAAAAAAAGAAAAAATAAGAGGATGTTTTCAATGTTTCAATTAAAAGTTATTGAAAATCGATGAGAACGTTTCGAAAGATTTCTAATTCTTGTTTTCTCTCTCTCTTTCTGCCTCTCTCTTTTATTTTGATGATAAAACAAATAAAAAGATTTACCTTTTCTTTTTGTTTTTGATAATATCAATCGATCGTTGGAAGTTCTTCGTAATAGAGTTACGGTTATTGGTAAAGGAGAAATTAATCGGCTCTGGAGATGACGGTCCTAATGGAAATGGGTAATTACCGTAAGGGATTATTACGCCTGCTGTTTAACGTTCGAGAGTTGCATTACATCAAATGTGCCTTGATGCCGTCATTGCTTTGGATAATAGTTTCTACTCACAACTAATGAAACGTGTCATCATCCATAGAATGAGAAATAGATAGAAATGAATAAATAGAGAGAGAGAGATAGAGAGAATGAGAGAAAGATCGTCGAATAAAACTAGTTTTTCTTTCGTTCGATACTCGTTCCATTTTAAACGAGAATGAAATCAACGTGACATGCGATCGAAATAAAAAATAAAAAGAAAAAAAAAGAAGCAACGAATTCGTTCGTTAAAATATTTTTTTCCGAATCAGTGTCTCTGGCTATGGTCTTATAGCAGATTGGAATTTTTTCTCTCTCTCTCTCTCTTTTTTTTTTCTTTTATCAACGATTGGAAAATAATTTTTCCGACAAGTTGGGAGACGAAAAGACACAGATAAGAAGAGTACCGTACGACGTAATTTTTGATCGAGTAAAGTTGAAAAAGAGATTCCGTCGATAGAGGGAGGAGGGGGTGGAAATGGGTGGGTAAGAAAGTCAAATTATTCGTTCTAGTTTGAACTCAATCTTCCGAACGACGACGAAACGTTTAAAGAGTTTTTCTTCTTCTTTTTTCATAAGAAGTTGAAAAAAATTTTCTTCCGAGAAGGAGATAAAAGTTGGGAAAATCTTTAATGGGTCGAAGATAAAAGAAATCGCTGTAATGTTTCCATCGATAAAAGTGCAAAAGTCACAAAGAGAGAAGAAGAAACAGTTGGAGAGAATTGGGGTATGGGGGTAGGGAGAGAAGGAGGAAAGGGGGAGAAAAGAAAACTATAAGGTAGAAAACGGTACCAGGCACGCACGATTAATTTAATACTTTGCTCGTTTTATAACAATAACAATATATCTTGCTCGTATGTTATTTTATTTCTTTTTTTAAATGACGTTTTATCGCGATCCGAATCCTAGCGAGAAAGTTTTGATTGGTTTGAGTAAGACGCAAATGAGATTCTTTTTTTTTCTACAAATATTTGTAATTTTCAGAAAATGTTAATGTACGAAGGAATACGAGGAGGAAAAAGAGAAAAAGAAAATGAAAAAGAAGGAAAAGGAGAAGAACAAAGAAAATATTCTCCTTCGTTAAACGTGCAGTTTCGCAAAGCTATGAAAGTGGGTTAATGCCTATTATTTGATAAAATTATCATTGCGCGCTAATTGCGTGCTCTTCCCTCCCTGCCCCTCTTTCTCTCTCTTTCTCTTTGCCTTACTGTTTCTTTCTTTCGCATTGGCATAGCTCCAGTGTTAAGCTGGTACATCGCTTAAACTTTTTCCTCTTACCACGAACTATCGAGTAGAAAGAAGTCCCATAAGCGAATCTTTCGTAAGATAATTATTTTCTATATTCGTTAAACGGGAAGGATTTGGGAAAAGTTTTCGAAAATATTTCTCTCCTAGTTTCTATTCTATTTTAGTGTTTTTTTTATCTTCTTCTATTTTATTTCATTCTTTTTAAATTAATGTAAAGAATAAGATATTTCATATTTTATATTTTTTACTTATTTTACACAAGTTAGTTTGAATTTCTTCTAACGAGAAAAAACCTTTTTCTTTTCCTTCCTCTTGTTTTTTCTCTTTCTCTTTTATTTTATTTTTTTTTTAATCTTAAATAAAAAGTGAAAATAAAAATGTATTGTTATATTAAAGTTTCATATTTTTTTATACTATGAATCTATTGCACATTTTTAACGTCCTTTTAAACAGTAAGATATTCTTCCTGTATTCCTTCCGAACGAAGGATCCTACTTGGTGAATTTCTTTTCTGTAAAAGGGGGAAAAAAAACCTCTGCTATTTCAATTGCCCTTTTAATGGAAATTGCTTCTTGCCGTTGTTATCGATCGGCGAAGTCCCTTTTTTCGTCGTTTGTCGGAATCCGAACAAACCGATTTGGGTTTTAACTCTCTTCTCTTGTCTAGATTTTGTTCTCGTTACTTTGTCGTTCAAAGCTTATTAAATCCGATGAGAGAATAGAAGTGTCTATACTACTAAAAACCTTTGATCTTTACCTATGAAAACAAATTAATGGCCAAAATGGGAAATTCACGCACGTCCATGTTCTCGTCGTCGTCGTTGTCGTATGTAATAAAAATTATATTAAACGATAACTCGGTAACCACATCGTGTATTGATAAAAAAAAAAGTATTTAAATAAAAACTAGAACGCATATATATTAATTACAAACGTTGAATTTCTCCAACTTTTTTCAACAACCCGAATATCTATTTGTTCGCAAATAAAATTAGATTAAAAAAATAATTGTATGATTCTGGTTATCACTTTAATTAATTTACAGAAAATATCGTCGTGATATGTTTTTGGTAGATCGATCCATCGATTCGAAGCTTAGCGTTTTGTCATTCGACTAAAAAAGTTGTCTCGTTTACAAACCAAGTCAAGATAAGATATATATATATATAGAGACAGAAGGGGGAAGGGAGGAAGAATAAGTGAGAAAAAGGAGAAGTGATGAGTGGAAAGGAAGGAAGGGGGAGGGGATGAAGAAAAGGGCGGAGGGGTGCGAGGCGACGGATTTGATACGTTTTTAATTAATCCCATATTCCCTTGGCCACGGTATTTAGTGTGCAGGAGAAGTAGGGCACGTGTAATTTAGTTGGATGAGCATCGGGTTAAAAAGCTAACTGATCTGCGAGCTGGCGAACGTATACACACATACACTCATAATACATATACATATACATATACATATACACACTCATGTATACCACATTGGAGAAGCAAGGGCACATGCGCGACATACATTTGGTCTCGCTTGGAACTCGAAACGCGCGAAACATCCGCAGTGCCAGACATGAGAAGATCTGCCTTGTGAGAAATCGAAGGAGTAAGACAGAGAGAGAGAGAGAGAGAGAGAGAGAGATAGAGAGAGAGAGAGAGAGAGAGAGAGATAGAGAGAGAGAGAGGGAAGGGGAAAGAGAGACAGAATGAGAGACAGAGAGTGTATGTGTGAGAAGGAATGTAGGTGTTGGTTGAAAGAGGGACGACGAGGTCGTACGATTCAGAGAAGGAAGAGCTTCTACATTCGCACGTCAAACTGCCAGCATCTCTCTCTCTCTTTCTCTCTCTCTCACTCTTCCTCTCTTTCTACCCTCGTAACGTTGGCCTTTGAGCTACCACCAAAGAGGAGATCAAGAAGGCTATGTAATTCTCTCTCCTGCTTTCTCCTATTTCTATAGACGGCTGAGCGCACGTTTATACGATTTTCTTTCTCTCTTTTTGCTTCTCTTTCTATTTCTGTATATATGTATCTCAACGTATACACGTGTTTATATGATGTATCTCTTTTTTCCTCTCTCTCTCTCTCTCTTTCTCCGTTTCTCTTTCCCTTACTGTATATTTGTATCTCTACGTATACACGTGTTTACATGGTGATGTCTCTCTTTCTCTTTCTCTCTTTCTGTACGAGTACGAACTCGACCGCGCACGCGCATTTTCCTCACGCACAGACTAACACATCGACATGTTCGACACTCGTAAAGAGCGAACCAAGCGAGATTATACGGCCGGGATACGTTTCTTCGTTTTTCAGTAGTACAGAGAGCAACGAGGGCAATGGGACAAGTGCTCTTGGTTTTCTCGAGCATTGAGAAAAAGGGAGAAAGAAAGAAATAGAGAGAGAGAAAGAGAGTGAAGAGAGGTAGAAGGAGGAGGAGGAAGGAAGGAAGGAAACACCAAAGAACGAACGAACGAACGAACGAACCTTGGTCATTCTTAGAAACTCTGGTCGCTATGAGATTTAGCAGGTTCATCGTTCTGAAGTACTGTCGTTCAAATAATGGGAACACGTTGTAGCTTTCATTTCTTTTTTTTTTGTTTATGGTTTTTACGTTTCCGTCTTGCAACGAAAGAGATAATACTTTTGGAAAGGAAACTGTAATCGTTTTTTTATACCGAATCGTAAGAAATTAAAGAAAGTTTTCTACTAACACGATATAACTTGAAGAAATGTTTTTTCCCCTGAGATTATTATCTTGATAATACGAATTTCTATAATAATAATAATAATAACAATAATAATAATAATAATAATTCGATTATTTTTCTAACGTTTGATATTTTTCGTGTAGATTATTTTCTATTTCATTCTTTTTTTTAACCTAGGATGATACTTTTAATTTGAGAACATTTTTTTTTGCTAGGGAGAAAGCTAAAGTTCCAGCTGAAAAGTTTAACGTGTCCTCCCCTTATTCTTTTTTAATGGTGGTTCCACCTCTCTCTTTTCTGTTTCAAAAAAAAAAAGTCTCGTTTAACCGTCCTACCTCGTACACGTCATCTTTAAACTTGTTACCCTGTATCTTGTTGGAATTCGCGAGGTCGAACAATGAAGGAAAGGAGTACATGTAGAAGAAAGAAAGAGAAAGAGAGAGAGGGAGTCTGTTTTAGAGAAGGACAAGTTTTCCGCGAAAAGCGGCCGACCCGTGAAAATCCAGTCAAAAACTAAGAAACTTTGTAGACAAATATTACACCAGCCCATGAGACACAAGTTTCCCTAAGTTCTTAGAGGTTCTGTTTGTTATCCGCTTAAAGATTAAACTGACGAAGTGTTATCTCACGTTTATAATAAATTTTCAGCTAAAACCTTTGTATTATAAGTTATTAAGCGTTTTGTTACTAAAAAAAAAGAACAAGAAAATAAATTATTTTCCTTGTTTTATTATAATTAAAAAAGACTAATATTATAGATTCATTTATATAACATAAATTTTTGATATACATTAAAAAAAATCGATATGTTTTTAATTTATTGAGAAACGAAACTTCATCGAAACGATTTAAGTTTTTTACTTTTTTCTTTTCTCTAACATTTTCATTGCAATTTCAACAAAATGAAGAAATTTTCAAACTTATCCAAATTTTAAATTTCATTTCAATTCATAAGAATAATTCGACTTTGTTCAAAATTTGACATTTCATTGTATCGCTGACGATATCAGGGAACAACAATAAAATACAAGAATATTGTACGACGTACAAGCGAAATTGTTTCAAAAGTTAAATTCATCTTTTTCTTTTTGTAAAACCACGAACTTCTTTTCAACCATCAATTTTCCAATGCAGAAAGTACCAGATAAAGCTTATGACTGGGCAACGAGCAGTATATATATATACGTACATTCACGTTATACCTATAGGGTGGAATTTTGGATCACATCGAGGGTATGATTCGAGAAGTTAGGGAAGAAAGAAAATTTAAAGAAAAAAGTGTGCAAAGTGGAAGGAAAAAAAAAACGTCGAACGAATTTATCCTTTCACGTGTAAATCCTGTGTGTAAAATTCGGCCGATCAAAAACAGTCATATCTACTGCGTTCAAGAAGTTTAGAGAAAGATGAAATTGAATATTTAAAACCCTCAAGTCTTTCATCTTTTTCTATTCTTTCTCTTGAACTATCACCAAGAAAATACTGCTGGAGGGTGCTTTTTCAAGTCTGCACACATATCTAGCATATATTTATATATATATAGTGGTTGCAGCAGAGTCTGATCACAGTAGCAAACGTTTATACGGTTTTCCTCTTTCTACAACTCTCCCGACCTCATCTCAAACCGAATATTCTAGCCGTCCGTCCAAGATCTTCAGTATACAGTCGTACGTTTTATACATTCACCGTTCGACCCAGAAAATCCTTCCTTACCACTTTGTTTGGTGGTTCTCGAGAGCAGATATGCCCAAATGTTCAATAGATATGAACGATCTGGGTCGATGTTTTTCAAAGTCAATATATGGTTCCTATATATACAAGGATATTGTACACGCATGTATATATATATGTAGACATATATATATTTTATTTCTTCCAGAAAAAGAAAATTGTGTTTACTTTAATACGAATATCGTAGCTCGAGAAAAAGAACAATATGAATAATGAATTTTGATGTTTTATGTCTACAGAATATTTCATGCAATATTATATAAATCTATTGTATATATATAAGTTTTAGTAAAAGGAAATCCATTATTTTTAGCTTGAAATAAACGTAAAAATTATATAATATTTAAATTAATAATTATTATGTAATATTTTTTTAGGATAAAAATGTTTTGGATATTAAGTATACAGGTATACGTCGTACGTAATAAAGATATGAAAAATAATAACAATAACGAGAGAAAATTCGTCCTAAATCGGTCGGGTTAACGATAACATCCCGCAATGCGGACCCTCGCGAACCATTAACGATGATTTTGCGCGATCAAATACGGTGTATTTGGGACGACATCAGGGACATTGCGTTTTTTGTTAATTACACACAATGGTGTGCGAGGGGTAACGCAAAAACATTATTCAAAGCTTAACTAAAAACGATTAATTTTGGCGTTATGCTTATTAACGTATAACGAATGCTTTCCTGGTCTCATAAACTTCGATATATGTGAAGCTTTTAACAACGATTATAGCATACACCCAAAAACGAAAATTTTGTTAGGAAAACGATTTAATCGGTTAGCCTCGTTCGTTGATCGTTCGTTAATTCTCATTGATATTTTATATTTAAATCAAGCGAATATAAAAACGATCATTGTGTTTTCCTTAATTCTCATTCCCGTTCGTTCTAGAGAATAAATTATTTACCTTTAATCAAATGATACATATGTAATTATCAATACGTTAAAAGCACAAGCTATATCTTCAATAGTATTTGTAATTTAAAGTTTGGGTTAAAACGTCGTATTTGGTTACTACGAACCTGAGTAAGGTCGACAGCTCATATAATACAGGCAAGGAAGGATCTTCTAAAAAAGAAAAAAGATAGGATCCTTTCTAACGAGTAAAAACCAACTCTAAATAGCCTTTAGTTTTTTTTTCTCTGTTTTTCCATCTGCAAAACCAACGGAACGTAATTTTCTTCATTTTTCTTATTCAATCTTTTCTGTTCCACTAATAAGATTTAACATTTTTGCTAAAATCTGTATTTATGTTATGTGTGTGTGTGTGTGTGTGTGTGTGTTGTGTGTGTGTGTGTGTGTGTGTGTGTATGTGTGCACGAAGGATAAAGATTATTTTCTTAGAAACGAGAAAAAGTATAAAACATAAATGCTTAATAGATACATTGGAGAGAAGCAAATTGAATAGAGTCATTGAAAAGTTGTGTTGGATGTTTGACAAATTTTTCTTATTAAGAAATTTCATTTCATCGTTATGTTTTCTTTCGACTATTTATATAAGATAAAAAGAAGAAAGATATATAAGATAAGGAGTGAAAAAGATGAATCGAGAATCGTCACGAAATATTTAATAAAATTTATCGAAACAAATATTAATAGTCGTAGAATGATTCTTAAATTTTCTTTCTTACCTTATTTCGATTGTTAACCATTTAAAAAAATAGTAAGGTTCTTAAATTTTCGTCTGAAAGACAAAAGGAAAAGAAAACAGATAAAAACAAACGATTTCTCGACTAAATTGTAATCTCACAAATTCGCATTACCATACTCTGTTGAAATGATAATAAAAATACGATTCGAATCCACTTACGAATTTTTATTACAAACACGAGTATAAACGTGGTATTCGTTGACAAAGGATAATTAATAAAAAGTCGTTTGATGGTATTTTTGAATAGACATCGTCCGATAGAGAAAAGACGGAAAATTTTCTGACGGGGGAAAAAGTATAGGGGAAGTCGTTTATCTGTCTCATAATTTTCTTTCCCCTTCTTTTTTTTTTTCTTCCCCCTTTTTTCCTACAAGAAGAGGACGATCGATGAGAAACTTGTTGCACCTAGTTATTATCCTTTAATGAGATTTCACGAAGTACTTCAGAAACGATACAATATATCCACTGTGTATTAAAAGTCTACAAGGGCAGTCGGGGGATAGGGGCGGAGGGTCAAGGTCTTTGTTTAATAATATAAGCAAATAATAAAAGTTAGATGTAGTAAGATTTGATCAAGTGAATAGTAGATTTATTAGAAAATCCTTCTTAGTTTAATCATGTTAGACAAATAAATACATCGATAAAGTTCAATCTACCGAGTTATAACATCGTTAAATCAAAGCTTATATACCTAATGGTAAGTCTCGTAATTGGTAGTATCGAGATAGTTAACCCTGACGGGCAAAAGATGCTTGTTTCGATCTCGTAATTCATCATCCATACCCCGTTTTACACCGATATGTAAATTGGAAATCACCGTTCCAATTCACCGAATCTTCGTTGAACTTATTCGCGAAAGATATATATATATATATATACGTAAATTTTACCATACTTGGGTGTGTAGTTTGAATAGTAGTTGAACTTCTAGAATTTCTCATATTAGTTATCGAAATAAAGCATACATATATATATAGATATAAATAAATGAACAGATATATATATTATAGATAGAGTTAAGCGCAGTCGTCTAGCTAACCTTAATTAATTAATATTAACGCGTGGCGTAAAGGGGTAGAAAAGGGGTGTAGAACGTAGACGAGCCTCGAAGGAAAGGAGAGAAAGGCATCTCGTTGGAAGCGCGTCGAGCAATCGTTTCGCAGTAAAATAGTAAGAGGTAATCTACTTACTTCCCTACGGTGCAATTACCTTGGCGCGTTTCGCACTCGTTATAACTCAGGCTTTTCCCGAAGTTCCCTACTAAGAAACAGAGTAAGGGAGAGAAAGAAAGAAAGCAGGAGAGAGAGAGAGAGAATGTTACAACCGCGGCATCGCTAAATGCTCGCCGAGCCAAACTTATCCGTGCCGAGTTATGACTCGTGGATATTACTGTGGTGCCTTCTTTTTCCGAAGTTACGACTTTAAAAAAAGCGAAGAACACCAAAAAAAGGAAAACAACGAAAAATAGAGAGAGAGAGAGAGAGAGAGAAGGGGAAAAGTAGGAGAGAAAATAACGAGAAGCTTAACCGGGCAGGCGGGTGTACGCGAACCTAGCACCAGTAATAATCATTTTCTTTTTCCGAGTAGGTCGTAATCCGTATATTAAAAGAGATAGGAGTGGAGGGAGTGAGGGTATACTTACTCGTAACGAAACTTGAAATTCATTTATATTTGTTTTTTTTTGCTTGTTTGTTTATTTGTCGTTTAGTACCTGGGTAGAGAATATTATTAAAGAATATAGTACGCGATCGTGAGTCGAATGGTGATAATTGGTATTATTTAATTTTATTTTTTCTGCCTCGAATAAATATTTGAATATTCATAAAATAGAGTAAGAAACGAATCCTTGGTAATTTGTCAATATTTTTGGCAAAACGGGCTCCTTTCTATTTTAATTTAACGCGAAGAGAAAAGTTTTACGCTTGACAGCTTGACGTATTATTTCTAAAGTGTGAAACAGTTAAAGTAGACCGCAAGTCACGTAAGCAGGGCGTATCTATGAGAATATTGGTGAGATATACGTAGTATGTGCATACATATAGAGAACATCGATGTTCCTCAGGGTTCTAACGAATGGAACTCGGCCATTCAGGAAACTGCTACGTTGAACTGTGCTAATCCTACCGCTACTTTCCCCGAGGAATAGGTATGTGTCACTTGTTCTCACATTCTCAATGTCCTTATGCTTAGAGGGCAGCTGCTGGAGTTCAGACAACTTAGTTTGTTCGCCGTACCTTTGGACATAGCCGAGAAAACAGGATCTATGCTTGGAACTTTGGACAACGGACTAACTGGAACTACATTTTACAAGTTTGCTTCTTTCTTCTTCATTGTTTTATCCTTCGTTAATCGAATCGTTTTAATTGTTAAGATTTTTATTATTCCAATAGTTTTGGGTACAAAAGCTTTTGGTCAAACATTATTTATCTTTTACGTTTCGAGTAACATTTTCTTCTGAAATTAAAATTAATTAACTTTGAAATTAATTATTTCTCCACGCGTTTGTGATTTTGCCAATAGAATTATTAAAATCGATTTTGTTTTTCTGTTTCACGTTTTGTTTATTTGCTTTTTTCTCTTCTCCATCTTTCTTTGTTCCTGCATTAACGTCCACGTTTGATATTGGATATCAAATTATAATTTGCCATATAGCTTTTTTTTTTTCTTTTATATATTATCTACACCTGCACATTTGGGGGAAAAAAAGAAGAGAGAATAAACTTTTTCATTTCGTCGCGTCGTTGTTCGATCGAAACACGCGAGAAATAAATTCGAACGAAATTTCTTTTGGACGCGCTGTGGGAGAAAGGGGAGGAAGGGGGTAAGCTGGGTCGAGAGCAGCATTTGGGCGACGGCGAGGCGACGTTGGGTGAAGAGAGGAATAGGGGGGGAGGGGGGTTGAGGCGAGTTGGGTGGGTGACGCAAAAAACAACTCGGCAGCTAGTTAGCGAGTCGCGAAAATAACGCATGAACTGTCGATAATCGATTAGTTATATTTTCGCACTCTTGGAAACTGCTTGCACAATGGTATAAAATCGTTAGTTGCTAAACGACAAATCTTAATTCAATTACTATATCGGAGTGGTGTGTGGGTACTCTCTTTAATAACAGCTGCGTTGTTACAATAGTGGACGACAACGTAAGATGTATCGTTTGTGTAATCGTTCCCGTTGAATAGGGATAAATCCTGTACCGATAACTATGATTCTCGTTCACCAATTTAAAAAAAAAAAGAAGGAATGAAAGAGTGATAGAAAGAGAAAGAAAGAGAAGGATAACTCATGGCATAGATTCCTTTTAATTTATCAAAAACCAATTCTCGTTCATCACTCTCCACCAATGCGAGAGAGGAAGAGAGAGGAGGGGGAAAGAAATATATAGAAGATAGAGAGATAAAAACTAGTGATAGAGTTAGAAAGAGAATTTGAACGAGGAGGTGTCGTTTCGATTCAAAAATGGTTTTGATGTCGTTAACATCCGACCTCGTGTACGGGAGCTTTCTCTCTTTCTCTCGAGGGGAAACTAGGAAGGAACAAAACTAAAAAAAAAGAAAAACAAAACAACAACGAAAAGATGGGTATTGGGTAAAGGAGGAAATTGGTATTTATTTGTACTTCGGGAAAATTATTCGAACGTGGTACGTGCATACACCATCGAATGTGTTTCCCTATCTCTTTTTTTTTTTTCTCTCTCTCTCTCTCTCTTTCACTCTCCCTGATACACCGAGAGAATATGTAGAAGGCGTGAACAAAAGCCGAGAGCAAATAGAAGCGCGTTTCTCCCTCGTCTGGAATGGGTGGGTGGGTGGTGGAATCGAGGCACGATCTCCAATTTTTTTGCTCGAATGCGGATATCGAACGGTCGGGTTAAACGTAAACGAATTCGCTTGATTCTCTTGTGTTGTATCGTAGGTGTGTAACACGTATATATATATATGTATACACATACATAGAAGCTTGCACGTTCTGTTCGTGCATTTGAGGAAGTTTACGATTTAGAGGGATCGTTTCGATTAGTTCGTCGATGATTGGCAGAGATCGATGATCGTTTCTATCCATCTCTTTTTACCAACTCCTACTTATCTTTTTGTAATTTAGTTTCCTTTCTTGCTCCTCCTCCTCCTCTTCTTCCACCACTTACTCTTCTTCTTTTTCTTCTTCTACTTTTACTCCTTTTTTCTTCTATGTTTCGTTCCCTATCTTTTGTTTTTGTTTTTGTCTTTTTTTCTATGTATTTTTTTTTTCGTCTCTTTCCCTTTCACTTTCTCACTTTGTCGCTAGGACCAACCCGAGAGCATCGAGACTTTTCTCGCTAGCGATTCACCGTGATAGAAAGTCCGAGTTAATTCGAGGGTAGTTTCGATTCGATTCGAACGATGGATTGCCGCACTTTCCGTTCGACAACTCGTTTACTCTTTTCCTTTTTTTTTTTCGTTCCTTCTTTTTCATTGGCAGGAAAATAGAAGAGAGACAGAAAGAGAGAGAGAGAGAGAGAGAGAGAGAGAGAGAGGTAGGACTTGTAATAGAATCGTTGCCGAACTGTTCTATAGAATCGTTGCCAATATTTTTAACCCTCGAGAGAAGAATTTGTGCGTTCGGTGGTGAGAGAGAGGGGTGTAGAATTGGTAAAAAAAAGAGAATATAAATCTATCGCGTTAATCCCAAAATAGTTTTGATTTTCGACGAACGTATCAACGCTCATTTCTTCTCGTTCCCTTTTCATTTTATTTTTTCTTTAGCGAATAGGTCAAGAATGAAAGAGAGAGAGAGAAAGAAAATAAAGATTTATAATAAATGAATAAATAAATAAATAAATAAATAAGTAAATAAATAGAAGAAAAAAAAAACAGAAACAAAGTGTGAAGAAAAAGAGAAATATGTATAAGGTATTACGAGGTGATAAGAAATGGGGGATGAAAAGGGAAAAGAACGGTGAAATCGTTAAGGCTACTGAGAGAAGTCTGAGAAGCTTTTGCGCCTGACACGACTAAATGTGATTTTTCAAAGATACTGATACGACTGACAAGGTCGGTTCTCAAGGGGTAGGAATACCCCTTCACGTTAAGACGTTGAAAAAGGTCTTCTCCCTAACGTTTTCCACCAATCTCTTTAACTTTTCTTATTTTACAACAAAGGTAATCGTTAACGAGGTCACAATCGATCCCACCATCGTCGGGATGAATTTGAACATTTTCATAAAGTAATTTTCCATTTTATCTTTTTCATTTCGTTCGTGCTATTCATCACCTTATCCATGTATAAAAATAATATTAATAATAATAATAGTGTTAAGGGGCCTAGATACTTTGGATTATTAGTTCCTGTCTGATCATTAAAATCAAATAACGTAGGCACGATTAGTACAATACTATAGAACAGTATGATAACGTGTTGGTGGAGAAATGACTTGTACCAGTAAAATGGATAATAACAAAAGATAAATAGTAATAATAATAACAATAATAATAATAAATCCCGTGAAAGGGCGGGTAAGAATACCCTTTCAGTAATCCCTGCTTGTCGTAAGAGCCGACTAAAAGGGAACTCCAGGAAAAATGGAGAAAAGGAAAAAGATGAAAACGTACAAGACCACTTCCTGAGTTACGTCAAACCCTGCTTAAAGTTAGCGTTGGATACTAGAGCATGCAAACCACTAGTGGGGTATGATTGAGTAAGTGGACACATTCTGAGACACTAGAATCGGATACGGTCGCACAAACACAAAACAGCATACAACAAACCCAAGCTGTAGAACACGGCAAAAGTGTTACTACGATGGTGTGTCGCAGCCATTGACCACTAAGGTGGGAAAACTGAGACATTGCATGAAGTGGATAAACGAAATGGATGAAGGTGTCATGCTTTGTTATATATGGGGCAACAAAAATAGAAACAATTTAATCCGGATAATGGATCAACCAACATAAATAGGAAAACTCATTTATACTTGGTTAGAAAATATCCGTGTGAATGAATGGAATAAAAAACTGGGTAAACCGAGTAACCGTAAAGAAAGGAACTAATAATAATAATAATAATGACAACAATACTTTTTTATTCGAGAAGAAATCAAACCGAAAATGTTCTATTTAGTAGAAAATAAAGTCTATTGAAAGTTCGATAATCTCTTAATTGTATTAACGATCTTTAGATTATCTGACAGTGCTTAAAAGATCAATCGAGATAGGAGGAACCTTTGGAAACTATTTCGATCTTTAGATTCTAGTAAAGATTTTCTAACGAAAATAAAACTACCAGCAGCAGACAAAAAGAAAAGAAATAATGTCACGTTTGTGGGAGGTCAACGGGATTAAAAGAAAAGAAGAAAAAGAGAAAAAAGGGAAAGAAGAAAAGAGAGAAAGGGTAGGGAAAAAAGGGTAGAGAAGAAGTAGGAAGGGAGTTAAAAAAAAAAAGAAGAAAAAAAGGGGAAAAAATAAAAAGATCGGGGTCCTTTTTGCTATCCTTTTCGAAGCCAAACACGAATTGGAGCAGCAGGATCGTGTGAAAGCGGACCGGTGGTGTCGATGCGTCCTATTTGAACGGCCGATAGAATGTGTTAAGTTCGTATCATGAGTGTCGCATACGCGGTTAACGTGGCTTTTAAACGAGCTCTTCGTGCACCTTTCGAAAAAGCGTAACACTGAACAATATGCTGAAAGTATATATATATACAAACATTGTATATTCTATCGAAATTGATTTCGTGTCATTATGATTTTATCCTTCCCTTCCTTTAAATTTGTTATTCATCGGTAAATGAATTTATTTGTTCTCCCTAAATAAATTATTATCATCTCTTTTCAACAAATATTTTGTAGTAACATTTTCAAGAAAAAAGAAAGAAAATAACCCATACGAAACAAAAAGTAGGTATTTATAGCATACAAATATACATACATGCATATGGAATGTGTAGTCATACAGGTGGCTCGTTCTATTCATTCTCTTTACCAAGCTCTTTTCTATATATTTTTCGTTCATTTTTATTTTACCATTTTAAAAAAAATTCTTTTTTCTTTTATTTTTTATTTTTTTTGGTACGAGGAGAAAGCTACTTTTTTGTAGAATTTTCAATGAACGTGGTCATCATTATTATTGACTGTCGAAAAATATTACAATGCACGTGCATAATTTTTCTCTGCCTTTATGACGAAACGTAGGAAAATGTTTTATTAGAAATTTTTGTTCGTTAGGAATCTTCAATACTGATGTGTTCCATTGTAAATTTTGAAATACCGCATTGTGCATTTAGAAAATATTTGTTTATAACCAGCATGATGAGGGTAAGGTTACTGTGTACAATAATTATATGTAACCGATTACTTTATGTCAAATTATTTGATTTTTCTCGTTCTTTATATTTTTCCATTAATTAGATATAAATTAATATTTATTAAAATGTAAAATAAAAATAATGTTTCATAAAAATATTGTCAAAGTTTCTTATTTGTTTTTAACGAAACTAAAACGTTGATTTAGTTTTTCCAATGTAAGCGAATTTATACGATTTTCGATGAAATTCTCCAGAGTGTTAAAATAAATCTTGAAATGTAATCTATAAAAATATTTCATACACACACTCTCTCTCTCTCTAGCACTAGTAGAAGTGGTAGTAGTAGTAGTAGTAGTAGTAGTAGTAGTAGTAGTAGTAGTAGTGGTAGTATTATTAACTCTTTACTGGAGAACATGACAGGAAAGAAGAACAGAAAGTATAACTTCGTTTCATACAAGTTAACCGAAAAGAAAATAAAGGAAAAATCCTAACTTTAGATTCGCATCCTAAAGTTCACTACAATAATGATCGACCATCGTTCTCCGATCTTCAGTAGAAGAAAAGAAAGATAGGTATATAAAGGTACAGTGAGTAAGAAGAAGAAGGAAAAATAAAGGAAAAGAAGAAGATGAAGAAGAAGAAAATGAAGAGAGAAAGAAAAGGGAGGAAAAAAGAAAAAAGGAGAGGATAAGTTTCTAGTCGATGGCTTCGAGCGTTTAATAGCGATGTAACTTGTGGATATCATTCACAATCCACGGATATAAGGGTTGGGGTAGAAGGGTGGGGGCCTGGGAGTGGAAGGTGTAGGTGATGGTAGAGGGATATAGTAAGAACAAGAAAAAAAAAAAGAAATGAAAAGAGGAATAAAGTTTGGCGAAGTTCTTCTTCGCGAATCTTCTTGAAACCTCGGTGTGCCTTTCTTCGATAGTATCGAACGACTCGACTGTCAGAAAGTATTAACGACCGGTAAGTCGATAAGAAGGCTTATGAAGAAGAAGAAGAAGAAGAAAATTTTCGGATATTCTATCCCTGTGCTTCCTCTAAACTGCTTTTGCTCGCTTCGTTATCAAACTCTTAAGTTTACGTCATTTTCTCGTCAAGAATATGTATATATATGTATATATAAATATATATGTAAATAGTTTTAGGGTATAATAGGTAAAGTAAATTATTCAAATAAAAATGAATCGAAATTTTTGGTACCTTCTTCTTTAAAAAAAAAAATACGATTGTCATTGAAAATTCATCCATTAATCTTTCTTCTTCCGAAAAATAATGATTTACTTTACCGAGATCAACTATTTGCAATTATACGAATAACGTTATCTAATAAAATATTACTTCTTTAAACAAAAAATAGAAACACATTATTATTACATAGAATTTGTTTTTTATGTAAGTGTACTTATTTATGTGAGATAAAACAATCATATTCGAGGAAATATCGTAGGATTTGTATTCTAAGTTTTCTCGATAAACTTTTCACGTCTTTTTTCTTTTTTTCTTTCCTTTCGAACGTTTTCCATTATATATATTTTTTTCTTACGTCAAATTACAGAAATAATAATTCGTTTTTCAAATCGATTTTCTTATAAAACACAAGTATAAAGTTTCCTGAATGAATTGAAATTGAAATTGTGATATCGATTACACAAATGATAATAAAATGTATTTTTTTTTATGTAAATAACACTATCACCTTCTTTTCCGATATTATTTGTTACGTTTATATGCTATTCAATCGTATCGTTTATATAACGAAACTAGAGTTGGGTTTGAAATATAACAATCACGAATTGTAATTGATAAAACAACAACCGTGCTAAGATGAATGATAGATAGTTTTTCAATATTCCCTTAGGCAATCGGGTATAATAAAATTATTATTACGTTTATCGATCGAGTCCACGTGTTCTAACGTAGATCCAATTAAATCAAATCATCTAGGAATAATAAATATACTAATATAATAAATCAATAAATTAAAATTTGTTAAAAAAATAGAAATGAAAATTGTTTGAATAAACAAATATATCACAGTGATAAGATATATTGACAAAATTAATCTTTTACCCACCCTCCTTTCCCTCCTCACTTTTTTATAAAGAGATTAAATTATTTTAGAAATAAAATCATCGAGATGGGATAAAAAATGTTATTTATATGTGAAAAGTTTTCGAGAAATTGTTATTTTTAACGGGTTATGTTTAGACGATAGAAGAAATTCTTTTACGAATTAGCTACAAGCATCAAGATGAAGGGTAGGAGGAGGAGAGATATTGGAAGAAGATGATAGGGTCGGTAGCATCGTATTTCGAATCTGACGATAGTGTGGAATGTCGTTGACCACTCGTAGAATAATCTCTGGAATTTAGCGGCAACAATGGCGCCCGTATCGAATCTTGTCGAATGACCTTACGTCAATACGCCCGTAAATGGAATCTATTGACGTTAGGTCACTTCGTGGCGATACACGTGCACCAGGAATTTACTCTTCACCACACTAAAATTGTCTTCGATACGATCGACTTAAAAAGAAAATAGAAAGAGGAAAGAAAAATCAAGAAAGGAAGGAAGGAAGGAAGGAAGGAAGGAAGGAAGGAAAGTTGGTTGGTTGGTTGGTTGGTTGGTTGGTAGGAAAACGAAAATTCTTAAGTTCGAATCATCTATCAAAAGCTACGCGTGATTTTTTTCAGGGAATCGAGTTGGTAAGGACCGGAGGTCGTGTATTATCAATAGTGATACAGCAAAATATTTTCAACCATATTTGTGTTTGTGTGGTTAGTAAACGATCCTTTATTCCAGGTTGAGTTTTATCGAGAGGATTCTGCGAGCGTCGAAAAAAATCAATCGTTCCAATTTTCACGTAGAAAAACGTGTAAAGATACGATATTTATGTATATATAAAAGAAAAAAAAATATATTTTCACTAGATTCTTGAATTCTATTTTTTTTTTGTGTTTCCTTTTTTTTATTTTTTTTTATTTGGAACAATAAAAGGATATTATATTTACTTCTATTAAAACATACATCGATGAAAAATGTTTTAAACAGACTATCCAGAGTGTTTGTATCTTTTATAAAGTAAGGGTAATACATCTAATCAATAATAGTATTCTTTCTAGAAAATCTAGTCTTAAGAATACGAGTCGCAATTTGTTCAGACCATCAGCCAATGCCGGAAACATTATTGGAAAGGAAATGGCGAAATGGCTATTGGTTCTCTGCTGACCGTTTTCTCGATAACGTTACCTCCAACTCTATATAGTAGATTTAGGTGTGAAAAGAAAAGTGACATTTTACGCGGTCAATTTAAACGAATTCGTTGACTTTTTTTTTAGGAAGCAACCTGGCGAGCTGGCAAGCTGGCGAACTGGCAAGCTGGCAAGCAAGCAATTCGAAAATCGTAAGAAGAATTGTGGAGATGGATGTCGTTAGAAAATAAATGTTCGTAAGTACGAAACGTAGAAATAGGTATATCGACGGTGAAAATAAAAAAAGAAGTTGTTGAACGTGTAAAAACGTAAAGTAAAAACTGTAAAGTTTTACGATCTTATCGATATGTAAAGCTTAGCAATTTAAGAGGCTTTGAAGTGGAACATCTTAAGTATTTTCCAAGGATGCACCGGTAACTACGAACGAACTGTTACCCGTCCTCGTAGACTATAAGATTTTCCTACCATAGACATAGCACTTCAATGGTGATCTGGTGCATGTGACTTCGCATAAAATTTATCAATAATTCATTTATGCATATCTCCACGCGGTGTGACTACCCTTCACTCTTCCCCGTCAACCCCATACGTAGCTGAATATATATATATATATATATATATACATACATATAGGTAAGGTATATTGTGCTTTACGTAACGTAATGGTCGTGCAATCGCATGGAACTTTTCTCCGTTTATATGCAAAATCAAGAAAAAGTGTATGTCATAACATTGCCACGACAAACCCAACCACCCACCCACCAACCAATCCCCCTCCAATAACGCCCTAGATTTTTCTACCTATTCCGCCAGTTTTCCTACAACCTTTCCTTTAACCGATACGAAGAAAGGAATAATAATAATAATAATAATAAGAAAAGCTACTTATTGTTGCTTGCAAAGATTTATTGACACGAAATAAAGAAATAGGTAAGAAAATTTATTGGGTAGGAGGAGGAGGAGGATAAGGAGGGGGATTGGTAAAGGAAAAAACAATACAAAAAATAAATATATATAAAAACAAACGAATAATTTACACAAAGAGAGAAATTAGAAAATAAAGTAGTAAATTCATATAATACGATCTAATTTGGCGTTGAGTTTGCGAAACGCTCGAGGCTCTTTTAAATTACTCGCGAGGCGCGTATTAAACACGTCTCGTTGATTTGTGCGAGAACGCTTTTGAGTAACGCACGGGTTTATTTCGCGCTTCAGACGTCGACAGAAAGAGAAAGAGAAATATATATATATAGAGAGGGATGGTTTGCTAGTGCACGCACCCGTGGATCTACGAAAAGAGGATGGTGAAAAACAGAGAACGATGACGAAACAAATAGGAATAAAGAAAACAGAAGAATAAGAAGAAAAATAATAATAATGATGATGATGATGATGATAATAATAATAAAAAAAAAAAAAGAGGAAAGAGAAAAAATTTTTCTCATACATTTCTGTGTATGCCTGTCAAAGACTCGGCATAAATATTCCTGGATTTTTGAGGTAGTTTAAAAAAAGACGAAGGAACGAAAAAAGATAGAAAGAGAAATAAAAATAGGAGAGACAAAGATATAATGAAATTTAATAATATTCTTTAGTGGCAGGATATGAAAGTAGTTTGGGTTAGTGCATTTTCTTCTGAAGATTAAGACGATGATAATATTAATGCATAAAAAAAAGAAATTAATATCCGCGATTTTGTTTGATGATAATTGATAATAATTAAAATCAAATTCTACTCGATGGTACTTTTACGATTTCGTGCAAAACAATATATTACGACGAGTTTTTTTTTTTATCAAAATCCTAAGCATTCTTTTTCATTCATACGCATTGCAATATTAATAATTCTTTTTTTTCTTTTTAATTTTTTTCTTTTATCGATTATATTATTGAAAAAAAATTTACGACAGAGAGACTGACAAAGGGAAGAGGGATTTAAAAACTAAATGAATACGATCGTGAATGTGAATACGAATAAGAGGAGGATAGAGTGTGTGGGAAACGACAGAGGAAGCTCATTATAGTTAGTAATTTTTTTTTTTTTTATTTTTTTTTTTAACTGATTCCACGTTGTATATGAACGTATGCGTAAATCACGAATACGTTAAACGACTCGGCTACAAAAAGCATTATGCGAACCACGTAAATCTAGTTGATTTGATAAAACGCTCGAGGAAACACACTCTAAATGAATTGCAATTTTTTATCTTCTTGTTTTTCTCTTTTTTTTTTTCGAAAAATGTTAAAATTTTATTAATACGATGGGGTCAACGATAATGATTGAAACGATTTATCATAGATATCAGGTAATTTGTAAAATAATTAGGGCGTTAAGTGAAATGTTGCTATCTGTGTTTTATCAACTTAATTACTCGCCTCTTATAAATTCAAATATAATCTAATTATTTTTTCCTATAAAACAATATTTAAAATAACTACTAATAAAATTCTTTTTATTATATACATAAGTCTAAGAAAAAAAAAACATCTAGTTATTTCGTGCAAGATTCATAATTAAACAGAAATATAAAATATAACGGTAACATGAATATATGTATTAAGTGGATTAAAAATTATTAATCAAATCTCTGTATTATATATTTTTCTAACAACTTATACTGCTATGAGTTACAGTAAGGTAGTTAGCAATGGTATATACTTCTTACACGTTATCTATTTGAATTTTACTGCAATTGCATTTCATGTAGTACCGTACGAAGTATATATTACTGTTACGATTTTTATTCCGTATCGAAAGGACGATGTGTTTCCTATTTTTGCAGTCGACATCGTATCATATCTTCTCTCTCTCTCTCTCTCTCTCTTTCTCTTTTTCTCTTTCGATTCAATGAACATCGTTTTCTCTGTTTCTACGACTCTCGTCTTATCGTAACACTCGTTATAGATTTTTACTGCAACTCGCAGAGGAGTTTGGGTCCACTTGTGCAAGGGACACATTTTCGAGTATTCGATTATACTCACAGTTAAGTGCAACGAAGAAAGGAAAAAGATAGATCGAGGAAAATAAGAAGAAAGGGATAGGGAGAATGAAAGAGAGAGAGCGAGAGAAGGAGAGAGAGAGGGAAAAGGGAACAAATGAGTATAGGGGGTAGCGATTAACATTTGTCAAAATATATGAATCGTTTATCCGTCTGAAAAGCACATAGAAATATAATATCGATTCGCGCATGCGCCTGTTGTTGATATAAATAAGGACGAACGATTGCTTCGACGATGAAAAATGTTACTCACAATCAGACGGAAAATGAATAAAACGTTCTTATTCATTTGCGGAAGCTTGTACTTCTCGTGAAAAAAAAAGAAAAAAAAAGAAGAAAACTACTTAAGGAAAGTCTATTTTCCTTGAAATAGGAAAATCGCATTCATTCAAAACTCACGGATGTTTCAATGTGCTATTTTAAACGTAAAATATGTATTTTATGTTAACGCGAATGTACGTACAGATATAGAATTTGTTTGAAAATGTAATTATTGTATTTATTTATTTTATTTAAAATTCAGAGATTATATTATATAATATTTTCGCCGATTAGGGTGTAATGTATTTAAAAACTATTTTCAAAGTTATTTAATATTTCGATACGGGAGTTTATGAACTTTTTTTTTTTTTTAACTAATACTTGCTACAATTAATTTTCTTTTTTAACGAATTAAAATTAACTAATAATTATAAACACATACGATGTATAGTAAGGGAATATTTTTAAAACTATTTCTCTTTCTCTCTACCTCTCTTTCTTCTCATATGCATGGTACTCAATTATGAACTTTTTAAAAAATATATACGGATGCTCGGCAAAGGATCTCAAAGATAAAACCGATTAGACCCGTACGAATAATTTTAGATAATCCAATTTTAATCGTGAATTAAATTTTCCCCCTTTTTTTTTTCCGTGTTTTCTTTTACACAGATTCCTAAAGCTTAAAATTATTTACACGTTGGATAAAATATTCTAGTTAATCATTCAGAACATTAGCGTTGATATCGACAGAGCTTACATAAATGCATTTATACAAATAATATGATAATATTTAGTTATAAGTATATCAAATAATAATAATAATAATAATAATAATAATGATAATAATAATTAAAGTAAAATCGGATTGGTTACGTATTAATGTATTTGCATATAAATAACGATAATTCTCATTTGTGTATGTCGCGTAAAAAACAAAAAAATAAAGAAATCCTCGCTCATGGTAGGCGTAAATTAAAAAGAAAAAGAGATAAAAAAACAAAGTCAAAGTATATTATGAGAAATCGTGTGTAGCGAAGTAAAGCAATTAAATCCTAAGTAAGGAATGACGTGAACGAAATAATATATCTGAAAGAATATAAAGTCCACACCGTAATAGTACGTCCGCTTGAATTATGATCACGTTGTGGAAAAATAAAAGAAAATAAAAAACATAAAACAGGTATACCACAACCACACTTTGTCGTCTACATGATGTTCTTTTTTCTTAAAGGAACAAGAAGAAGAAGACAAAAAAGGAAAAAACGTAAAGAAAAGGAGAAGAAGCACTTCTTATCGCGACAAGTGGGAGGAATAACGAAGGGTACGGTTGCGGGCGTTACCGGTAAAAGCCATCACAATTTTCTTCGACGAGAAAGGAAATTCATTCTCGCCTTTCTTTGCTTTGAATAAAATAAAAAAATAAAAATAGAAAATAAAAACACGGAAATATAGAAAAGAGGAAAAAGGAGAAAAGCAGATAAAACGTTAAAAAAAAAAAAAAAGAAACAGAAAAAGAAGAAATGAAAATAGGACGACGACGACACAACGAGAAAAAAATAGTTACTCAAACAACAAACCCCATGAAGAAGAAACATAAGGTAACACCTATATATATATATATAAGTAAGGTGAAATCAACGAGAAGAATTTCAATATATTCCGTTTCTCTTTTGTTCATTAAGCGTCGCTTTCTCGAAGGACCAATGAATTTCTACTGTCGTCGTTTTACTCGCTAACTAGAAATGCGGCGAACCCTTCGTAGGGTTGCAGTAAAGTGGAACAAGCCGTTCGTTTACTCGGAAAAAAAGAGAGAGAAAGAGAGAGAGAGACAAAGAAAAAGAAAGAGATAGAAAGATCGTTACTCGGAAGGATTTCACTGCTCGCAATAACTTTTTTTGCCCATTTTCTTATCCTTTCTTCTTTCCTTTCCTTTCCTTTCCTTTTTTTTCGCGCGTTCCACTTTCTGCCCATTTTTTCGAACTTCGTCGAGGATATTTTTTTCTTAATCCTTTCTTTCTTTCTCTCTCTCTTTCTTTCTCTTATAAACACACATTTTCTTCTTCCGTTTTGTTTACTTGGCGATCGTTGCGTTTCTGTTTGCGAAAAATGTTAAGTAGAACGGTTCATCTCCAACGCAGCAACCATCTTTCGAAGCTGCACAAAGTATTAGACGTATTCTTTAGTACATATGTATATATGTATGTATGTATATATGTATGTATGTATGTATGTATGTATGTACGTACGTATGTATATACTTTTCGTATCACGCAACAAAACTTTAAGAAGAACTTTCGTTCCCCTTTTCCTTGTGCAACTTTTCGGTTTTCTTCTTCTCCTCTTCTTTTTATCCCTTTCCTTTATCACTCTCTCTCCCTCTTTCTTTCATTCTTTCATTCTTTCATCTTTTCTTTTTCTTGAACTATCACTCATCTTTCTACTAACTCTGTGTTTTCTGTTTGAAGTACACCGTTGTCTACTAAAGTAAGTAAGTTGGATATACCCAAAAAATTTTGTATATATGTGTATATGTGTAATACAAAAAAGGCGAGGAGAGTTATTTTAGCGTATATTTGTATTTGAGTGGGGCCAGGATAACGTTTGACTATTGTGCATTTTTACAAAGCTCTGTTTTTATATTTTTATTTTTTGTTATCTTTCGTTTTAATTTCCGTCCTTCCGTCGAATAATTTCCCCATTTTTTTTGTTGTTCTCTTTCTTTTCTTCATTATTTGTTTCTCTTTTTCTCTTCCTCCCTCGAAGAAAAGCCGATTTGCTTATCTCCGACGAAACGTTATTCATCGACAATTCCCGTTCTTATTCGTCTTCCCTTCTATCGTTTGGTATAAATGATGCCTATAGAAAGACAAGCGCTCTGATAAATTTAACCACACGGTACACACAACCAGGCACGACAAAAAAGATAAAAGGTGACAATGGTTTTATTAATGAAAATTGAGTAGATAAAAGAAGAGAATCATTGATGATAAATCGTATGACGTACGTATATCGGTTATTAATTATTATTCATTTTCGTATAAATAATATCAAACGTGATGTAAAATTAAATGTAAAAAATATACACGCGGACGAGTTTTCGCAAGAAACCTAACCCGCCAGACAAAAAACGGGGTTGCTTGTTTTTCTTATTTTTTTATTTTTTTTTAGTTTTAAAAAATCTTTAAAAACAGGATTACAGTTAAAGGGGATATAAGAAAATAATGGATAAATTAACGATCGATTTGTTATCATTGATATAAAAAGAGAAGAATTTTCATGAACAATTTAAAAAGTTTCTTCTCATCGTTCGATTGTCGTTGCAACGAATCTCGCTTATTGCACTCTATAATGGCTTCTCGTCGGTGTAATGGAAGCCACTGAAAGTGGATGTGAAGGGGTAAGAGAGAAAGAGAGTGAGAGAGAGAGAGAGAGAAAGAGTGTGTGTAAGAGAAGATAAGAAGAGAGTAAGATAGATAGAGAAGGGAGGGAAGGTGGAAGAGAGCAGTGGCTTTCTAATTACCCGCTCGTCCTCGTCGACTCGCTAATTTCCATTCTCTTGCGCTACTTGCAGACGAGACAGAGGAGTACACGGAAGAGAAAGAAATAGAGAGAGTGAGGGGAAAGGTTGAGAAAAGCACTCCATTATCGACGCGTCTTGACTCCTTGACTCTCGCATAATACGTACGTGAAAATCGTACTTACTGGCATGCATTTCGTGAAAGTACACTCACTCACTCTCTCTCTCTCTCTCTGTCTTTCTCTCTCCTTCTCTTTCTCTTTGGTTAATTTGAATTTTCCGCGATTGTTCACGTATTGGTGCTTACCTGTGCACTTTTGAAATTTTAATCTCCGTTAAGTGGGATATTGAATGAAAAGAGGAAACTATTAACCTCTACATATATATTACATACTTATATATTTCTCGGAATCAAAATAAAATCGAAGTATCGGTAAATAGTGATATTAACAAATAGTATTTATCAATATTAAAATACCTTATTCAAGAATTAATATTTTTTACTATTGTTAATCATTATTATTGTCATCGATGTTTCGTGTGTTCATGCGCGTATCCCCCCTCCTTCCTTTTTATATATAACAATACGCAGTACATATACACATATGTAAAGTATTATATACTGACTATCGACATTAAATTACCGTCAACGATACAGTTACGAAACTAAATCGGTTGCCGTTAATATTATTAGTTACACTCGTTAGGCGAATAATAATCGTGGAGTTAACGATAAATGAGTATACCCAGGTGCGGGATATCACGGGCACCGATCGTCTATATAAATTATATAAATGTTAACGCCCCACTTTTACCCTTTCGTCGCCTTGGTTCGTTAATGACCGTTCGATTGACTAATAAACAAAAAAATATGTACCATTTATTTGACCGCCACGTTTAAATTCCAATTTCGATGGTACGTTTTGCATTTTACCATTCTATCTCTCTCTCTCTCGTTTTCTCTTTCTTTTCCTATTTACATTCTCGAAAGGGGGTAGGATAGCAGTAACATTTGGCAGAATTATTTACCCCCATCTCCACCACCCCCACTCCCCTTTTCCTCGTTCGAGAATTGGAACGGTTATTTTCATCTGACGCTTTTTCGTTGGTCGCCTCGACGATGCTGAGATAAAAACTAATACGCAGTTTTCATACACCATGGGGGAAAAAACACGGACGACGTTCATATCACAATCGATCTCTCTCAACGTTTGATTAACTTCATCGTTTGGACCATGCCATGTGTTTGTCCGTGAAGATAAGCGCGACGATTAACCGTTCGGACGTTTTTAAAATAGAAAAAAATCTTTCGCCATACGGAATTATGTCAACAATTCTACCTGGTTATTTTCTATATATGTTATATACACATTTACGTAGATTCATAGGCGGTCATTGTGGTTTGGCAAAATATCTGTACGTTTATGTCTATACATGTGTATACCTATATACGTATATACTCACACTGATGATATACATAGGATTCGTGCGTTTCGAGGTAAACAAGTCGATGAAAATTTTGTTCTCCACGCTTGGACGGATGCGCCGCAATTAATGATCCAGCTTTGTCGCGATATTTTCAACCCCGTACCTTTACCACGTTTCACATCCTCTCTCTCTCTCTCTCTCTCTCTTCTCACCCAATTTCGACAATGTAGACGAGTACATACGCTCGTACAATTATATACTTATGTATATGTACGTATATCACAAGCATATACTGGGTGATGTTGTTCATAATGATTAGGAATATTTTTGTTTGAAATGACAAAAGTGTATCGAACGAACGAAAGTTCAAATGTTTCAGAAGATCCGATAAATAATGTCAATGAAATTACTTTCTATATTTTATGATGTGGAAAACATGAAATGAGAATTTGTATTAATTTGTTGTAGATATCTGCAATTATCTCTTCGATGTTCAACAACTTTTGTCAAATGAAACAACACATTCGTCGATATTATCCTGATACGTTTTTCGAAGGAAAAGAAAATTGATTCAGTTGGTATTAAAGTTCAACCCCTTGTATATATTATATATGCCCATCACGTGCTAATAGATAGCTATATTAATAGACGACGTTATAGATAATACATGGATATTTAACGAACACGGTTTTCCATGTCAGTGCTGGTCGTGAACGGAAAGGCCTTGTCAGCGCATCTCTACACCCTTTAATATTAATTATCCACGCGATAATTAATGACACCTTCATTAATACGATTTATAACTTTACAGAGAGAGAGAGAGAGAGAGAGAGAGGCCCTTGACGTTACAAAAAAAAAAGAAAGGCACGAATTAATATCGCTTTGCTCTTTTTTTTCCCCCTCTTTATCCTTGTTCATACCTTACACTCTCTTCAGCATTCTTTCTTTCTTTCGCCACTTTTTCTTCTATCGTCTCTTTTTATTTTTCATTTTTTTATTTTTATCGTCCCTTTTAAACGAGATCCATTCTTTTAACATCCTCCTGCTGCTGGTGCTGCTGATGCTGATGCTTCTCGAGCTGACGATGTTACAAGATTAACGTCGATGAAGAATTCGATGTACACAATAAAATTGATTTTTTCTTTTCTCGTCAATCTAACAGGATTCCTTGTAAATTACAAAGGATGAATTGCAAGTAATGTTAAATAATTATTATAAATCTCTAATTTGTATAAAACATCACAAAATAACAAACAAGTTTAGAACCGAATCGCTTTTTTGCTTCTCGTTTCGATCCTTACTCTCGAAATTCTACCAAAGTTCTTATCGGGTTTAAAGATTGCCAGTACGATTTACCTCTGTTATATCTACATAAAATAAGTATGCCAATGTGAAGGAGAAAGAAAGAGATAAGAGGCAGAGGAGCATTTGTTAATGACTGCAAATACGAATCGCGTTTTCCGAGCAGCATAGTTTTCGAAGGAAGTTGAAATTTCTTTAAGAAAGTTCTGAAAAGGGTAGAAAAAAAATATGAAAGAGAGGAAGAGAGAGAGAGAGAGAGAGAGAAAGCAAGTGATAAAGGAAGAAGTACGACTAACCTTTAAGATCTCCTTGTTTTTAACTCTTTAAGATTTTACTTCCGACCGACATCTTATTTTAAATGAAAAAGATGAAACTAAAGCAATTAAAAAAGAAAAAAAAATATGAAAAGTTTATAGATAAGTTTGACTAAAGTTTTAAAAATGAATACTCTTTTTTAACATTTGGTCTTTATTTAAAAAATCCATAGATTTTTGTAAAAGTCGTAATATTTATTACCGTCAAACCTTAATCGTATTTACATGATTATTTCAATGTGAACGTAAAATAAAAGTTGCGATCTTTTTATTCTATCCACCTGTTACTCTAAAGTGGTAATCGTTTGGCGAAATGTGTTAAAATAAGATATATATAACAGGTCACTCAATAAGTTCCGGGCTTGATACATATATGCCAATACTGTTGACAACAGCTATCGAAAGTCGCTATAAAATAAGGGTCATTAAATCCACTGTAACTTATAAACTAATTGTCAAAATGTTATTAAATATTGATACGTATCGTTTGAAAGTTGGTACTGTCCAGAAATCATATATGTCTGTCAACAGTATTGCCATAAATGTGTCAAACCCAAGATTTATTGAGTGATGTTTTATAGGTGGGCACGTCACATTTACGAAGAAATGAAATAAAAATAAAATAAAATGGATAAGGAGTTCGGTACACGCGAGGACGTATCCACGTTGGGGGATCGTGGTGTTCCTTCCTCCTTTAACAATCTTGGCTCAGCCTTGGTGCGCCCGAGCGGAAACTTTCTTCATCCGTAATATTGTCGACCGGTAGAATATTTTCTTTCTCTCGGGGAATTTCACTCTGAGTTTAACGGTATATCTTATGTGGGCGTCGGAGAGGAAGCAATAACCGTATTCCGACCTTCCTCCACTCCTTTCTATTCCTCTTTCATTTTCTCTCTCTCTTTTTTTATCTCTTTTTTTTGTGTTCCTTTCTCTATTCCTTACTCTGCTTACTCTGCTTAGCTTTGGGTAATTACGCGGATGAGATACAAGATACTTAACGAAAGGTACGGAAATTTGTTCAACACTTTTTATCACCATTCCCTTTTTCTTTCTCTCTCTCTCTCTCTCTCTTTTTCTCTTTTGTACAGAAAGAGTAAGAGATTTGACGATGAGAAACGGAAATGACCAACGTGAAACGAGTATTAAAGGTGTATACGCGACCACTTCGACCACAGGTCTACGGTTCGTCTGACAAATTCTATAATGCACAGGGAATCCAGCTTGAGTAAAACAAATTCAGGAAAAAAAGATACAAAATAAAAAAAAATAATATAAGTCTTTTACCTCGACGTTTTTATTCGCTACGTCGAATTCTTTACCATCTTAAAGTTTTTTTTTTCCCAAAAATCGTCCCGTTCTTTTTTTCTTCCTACCTTTTACTACTGTACTATTTTCTATGACGGTACCTTTCGTATACTCTCGGATTACATTTGTACGATATTATTCCACGATTTGTGAATAATTTTAACGCAAATGTTTTATCGTCCGTTTATACGATTTTTCAATATTAATATTTTAATCGATACATATAATACAAATTTTAATCAAATATTATTAGTATTTTACTAAGAGTTATTACCTAATTAATTGTTATTTCATTAATACAATTATTATGATTTATGAATACTGAATTAATGAAAGAGTCTAGAAAATATTAATATATATATATATATTGAAGGATTTATAAAGTTAATTAAACAATTGATTAATATACTTGTATTTTATTATTATTTTTAAATGATTTATTATATATTAATATTATTTAACAACAAAAATTCATATGGATTTACGTTAAGAATATTTCAGAAAGAAAACTTCTATTCGTTATTACCTATTATTATTAATATTATTATTATAATTATTATTATTATGTTAGTAATAGTCTTTTAAAATAAATTTAAGCTGGTTATTATTTCTTTTTCTTTATACAGTCGTTACACGAGAACTCTTTCATAATGAGTTTGTTTGATCGACGTTAATGATTGAAACCGAACGCAAAGTTCCTTCTCGTAAAATGAAAAGTTTTTCCCGTCTCTTAGTTATTAACGTTAAAAACAAAAAAATCTTTGATATTATCCGATTCTTTATTTTCCAACCATCCCTTTTAGCGATATCGATTTTTTATTCTATCCTTTCTTTGTTTTTTTTTTGCCATTATTTGTAGCGTAAAATTTAAAAGAAAGCAATTCGAAGAATCTCCCGATCTGATAACAACGAAGTATTTTAATGAATATTCAGAATTCAGGGATCTCGTTTTACGAGAAAAATCGATCTTCTGGCAAAAGTTTTGCTTTTTTCTTTTTTTTTTTTGTCTCTTAACAGACTTACGCTTTAACAGGGTTTCTTTTTTCATAGTCTCTTCATTGCTATATTTTGTTTCTAAAAAAAAAAAGAAAAGTTACAAAATAAGAAAGAAAGATACAAAATTACATTCTTTATCAAATTCGATAATATTTAACGTTATATATTATAGAATTAATTAACAAATTCCCAATCGTAACAGCCAATGTCTGAATTTAATCAATGCAATAATAGATTTAGTAATATATATAATAATTATAATTAATTGTTATTAGTGATTGATCTAATTTGTTCTATATTAAATCCTTTCAATTTTAGTATCGAATATAGTTGGTTTTCAATAAAATCGCAACAATCAATGGATTCTGTTTCAAATGTATTATAATAACTTGCTTATACATATATATCTTCTATGCCATATATTTAGTAAAACAAATTGTTTTTATTGAAAATCTGATGTTTTAGAAAAAACTAAAATTCACAATAGCTCCTTGTGAATTCTAACATTCAGATTTTTTTGAAACTTTATAAATTTGTAGATGTTGAGGAGGGGGAGGAGGATATGATGCATTTATATTATGCAATTACAATTCCTAAGGAATCCTTGTTAGAAATTTATTTTATTATTCATTTATCTAAAAAAACGGGCACTAGGTCACGCTTACGCTAAAACTAAATGGTCAAACAGGCATAATAATTTTAAAAAGTAATGAAATATTTAAATTTTAACGAGAAAAATCTTCGAACGAGTTTGATTAATTCTTCGTATAAATTATTGTACCTGTTATTTGTTATTTTAGTTTTTTTTTCGACATTTTTATTCTTTTCGGAATAAAAAATCACGAGTGATTATAAAAAAAAAACTTCTAAATAGAGACACAAATATTATTACAAAAGAAGCCAATGGCGTTCGATTTACTCGACAAATAAAATACTTCTAACCACTATAATCTCGACAATGTCAAGTTCGATTCGATTCGTCTTTGCAAATAAATCGACCAACTTCATCGACGTATGTCGATAGAATGAGATTTTCGATTTAAAGTTCGTCTCTCTCTCTCTCTCTCTCTCTCTCTTTCTCTTTCTCTCTCACTCTTTCTTTCCTTTTCTCTTCTATGTAACGTCTTTCGCGAGAAATTTGCTTACGTTTACTTTATTCGAAAATTTAACGAGAATTTAATGAGCTATTGATTGCATTCTAACAACAAACTTTATTTAGGACAAAATCGAAATTCAATTATTTTATTTCAAGTAATCGATTTTGAAAACAATGTTAGATTTTATTCTTAATAGATACATATAAATGGTACATTTAAAAGCAATCATGTGAGGAAATGATTTTAAAGATACTCGTGTGATAATTACGACAAGTGGACCTATGTAAGAAGAGAAGCAAAATAAGAAAAGAAAGATACGAATTTTATGATTTATTTTCAATTGAAATTGATTTATAATTATCGACCAAAATATCATACGATTAGATTTAAATTATCACAATTATTTATTCGTAAAATAATCATAGTAATTGGTAACTATAAAAGTATGTACTTTTCTTTTAAAAGATTCTATTTAAGAACAAGAAAAGAATTCGAATTACTAAAAAACAGTGACGAGAGATTTGTAATAAAAAAGATAATTACAAAAATATCTTAGGATTATTTTGAAAAAAAAAAATACTTCGAACTAATATCTTTGATATTGGTTGACGATATTTTGGAAAAATATTACATAGAAAATATGGTATACCGCGTTCGAAACGGTAGACCTTGTATAGCATCGCCGCAATTAAGGGCAACCACCGTTTTCATCGTTTGTACTGCTTCGGTTTGAAACTTGCTTCGTGTTTTATGGCTCCGACACAATCGTCCGAAAACATCTAAGCGTCTCTACACCTCCCGTCTCTCTCTCTCTTTCTCTCTCTCTCTCTCATTCTCGTGGTATCGTGTACCAGTTTCCGCATAGTTGCGATCTAATGGTTGTCAGAATATGCGCGCGCGCGAACTCACACACACAAATACTCCTCCTATAATCGTAAATACATTCACGTTCAATATACGTGCCAGATATTACGCTAGTTGAGAAGCAAAAAATTTATACTCTCCGATCAAATACAAAATAGTAGCACAAAAAGGAATAATGTTATATATAGGGGGATAGGGGTTTCTCTTCTTCTTTTTTTATATAACATAAATACGTAAAAATATTTACGCGAGCGTATAAAAATAAAAAAGTAATAATAGATAAAGAAGATAATAATAAGAATAATAATAAAGTGAGTTTTTCAAAGGATAAACAGATCATAGTCAATTTCGTAAAAAATGGGTAAATATACATGAACTGAAGGTTATTTTTATACCCACCTTATATATATATAAGATTCTTTAATAAAATAAAAAAATAACAGTGAATGAGTTTCTCTTAAAATCATATACCGTTACGATTAATAGAATTTTTCTTGCAAAACTTTTGGTCTAGGTTGGTTTCCTTTGGTTTTAGTTTGGTTTGGTTTATTTTTGCTTTTCATATATACTCGCAATCCAAGGTTTTACTGCAATTACATATCTTCTACGTTGCATGCATTCTGACATATTATATTACATATTACGTTTTGCATATTTTGATATATTTCTTGTATATCGTTTACATTATTTTTCTTGTATTATCACAATCAACAAAAAAATATTTACTAATATTCATAAATGATTATTAACCAATCTAATAGTTGATTTCTAAGAAGATGGTACGTAAAACTTACACTCCATGTTTTTATTTGTTAGATGTGCTTCATACATACATACATACATACACATGCACACACATACACACTACACACTAAAACCTTATTTCGTTCTCAACTCTCAATCGACCTATTTCATTCTCTCTATTCTTCTATTTTCATATCGTTTCATAAAATTGGTATCTTCACTGTTTGCCTAAAAAGTTTCACTTTTGAGTAAATAAGAAAAAAAACAAACAAAACAAAATAAAAAAATGACAAACAGAAAAGTAAAGAAAATTTGATCGAATCGATTCGACAATGTCGATCATCGTACAAACTCCCATCGGTAAAACGATGCAGCCCCAGACGCTTGGAGCGATTTAACCGAAGGATCTGCGAGAGTTTCTAGAAAGAAGGAAACGCCTTTTGCTCGTCGACACTTTCCTGAGGAAGGTTAAGAAAAACTGGCAACGATACTTTGAGATGCTTTCCTCTCAGGAAATACTTCGGTACGAGGAAACGGAGAAAGGAGACAAAGCTACTGATAGACGGAGAAGAGAAATAAAGATATAAAGAGAGAGAGACAGAGAGAGAGAGGAAGAAACAGAAATCGTGGGAATATGAAAAAGGTTTAGAGATAGAAAAACAAAATGAAAGGAAAAATAAAAAAAAATAAGAAGTGTCAGGAAGAAGCAAAGATATAGTTTCTAAAAAGAAATAGTAAGAAACCCTGAGCTTACTGTTCTACCATCAATCGAAATCATTCCGATTATGGGATTTTTTTCTCTCTTGGGTGAATATCGTATTTAATTTTTTCACCGTTTTGTCTTTATACGAGACTCCTCGCTTATTCTTTGATTTATCAAACATAGAGAAGACACTCCTCTTCTTTTTCTAATTTTTATACGTAAAATCGTCGTATAGTTTATTACTTTAACGATCGTTCTATTTATCGATACAAATTCTTTTTCTTTTTTTTGTGCTTTGTTTTTTTCCTCGTTACAATTCGCTCGAAAATATATTTACGAATGACAATATTTATTTTTAAATTCGTTTCACGTATCAGAGATATTTTTGTTACTTATAATGGGATATTTAAATAATAAGTGTACATATTAATGGCAATTAATTATTTCGAAATACATAACTGTTTATTTAAACATTTGTCAGCATAATTCTTTCTTTGCTTTGGTTAATTAAAAATACATTCAGATTTTCAACGGTACTTATTAATTAGTAAATCTTGCAATATGATGTTACGAATTAAAATAATAATTATTATTATTTCATACATTTTTTACTTGAAAAAACAAACAAAGAAAAATAAAAAGGATCGGATATGTATTAATTAACTAAAATATTAAGGAAAGAATACTTTTTATATGAACATTCTGACTCTACGATTGGGATCAATTTAAAAACGAAAGGATCAGCACGTACGTACGAAAAGTAGAAGTTTTAATTAAACCAGGAGGAAAATGCAAGTCCTCCTTTTTTTTTCACTTTGGTGAATCTCATTAGGTTATTCCTAATCGAAAGAAAAGACAAAGTTCACGACTTTTTCTTCGCTTATTTCTTTGGAAAAGGAATGACAGAACGGATGCTTTAACGTCTTCCCAACGTTTCTTGTATTTTTTTTTTCTCTTGTCGCTAGATTTTCCCCTTTGTATTCAGTCCGACATTTCAATGAGATTTCCAATAAATTTAAACGCGTATCGATGCTGTTACTTTGTACGTTAGAATCGTTATCGCTCTAATAAGTTTAATGAATTTAACAGATACAAAAGATACTATTTCAATTAATATTTCCTTTGCGAATGGGAAAAACCAATTATTATTAATCACTTATAATGAAATAGTTTTCTTTTTCTTTTTGCTTTACACGAGCTCGTTACACGAACATATCAGGTTTAACATGGGTAATTTGAAATGTTCTAAAAAAGAAAAAAAAATAGTAAAGTATAAACATTGCCAGTTCGTCTAGTGAATCTTAAAATGGAAGTTTTTTAAAAACATAACAAAAATGGCATGTCTTCGCAAGACAGATAGCAGAGAAAATTTAAGAATGCATAGGGTAAACGAGGAAAAGAACACGTTTACGCTATTAAAGTACACGCTTCCGTGCATTCCCTGTCTACGAGATAAAACGTATCTACGTGCGGATTTGTCAACGTGAAAGAACCAACTACTCTATGTGATATATGCACGTTTATATATGTAGGTATGTATGTATATACACGTGTATAATTACCAGAGGAGAAAAAGGAAAAGTTTAAATTATATTGCACTGAAGAAAAACTTTGGACGAAATTTTGATTTCTAATCGGATAAATGAGGAAAGGGGTGGTCTTGTTAGAAATTCAAACTCTTAAGGGTTTGCTTTTTATCGATTCATAATTTTATATGAAAAAATAATTCAACTTTAATGTCAACATTTGTTTCTTCTCTCACTTTTCTTTTGGATTTCACATAATTGTAAAAAAAAAAGAAAAGGAATGAAAAAAATTCTCTCACCATATTTTCTTATTTTTAATATTATTTGAAAAATTCGTAAGGTAGACGATTGTCTCCAGTTAAACGTCGATGTTCGGTCATAAATATGAAAAAGTCGATTCTTACGTTTCAACGTGAGACCATCCGGAATAAAAGTTCTCTGCCATGTCTCGTCTTTGGCAATAAATTTCAAATTCGCCTGGTCCATGTTTTCATAGATCGGGACCATAAAGAATGCACGCTTCTTCGATCGCTTTGACTATTCCGGATTATACATTCTCATAAATTTTCAAGCTCGATGAACGCGTTCAGATTGAGAAAGATACGAATCGCGGTTTCTATTGAGAGAAACATTCCGATTTTATACAAGATACAAACAAGTATTTTCTAACTTCTTCGTTATACTATTTTAAGGATCTAAATTATATATTTCCAAATGGTTACTTTTAGTAAATACATAAATGTAAGAATCTTTCTTATTTTATTTTATCAATCGATCAAAATTATTTACAAATTTTACGATAGTATTAAAATTGTAAATTCGCTTAAAATTAATGCTATAGTATATATTATATGTTAAAAAGTATATAAATTTCATAATTAATGTATATAGGTTAAGCATATTACTTTAATAATATAATGATAAATAAACCTTTCTTACTATGATACTTATAACTTAATCAATCAAATCGTATCTAATATAAGTTAGCTACCTAATTAACCTATCCAAACATTGTGAAAGATATAAATGAGAAAAGATATATAATGTATATCATATATCAAAATATTACCAAAATGGGTTCTTCGTACATTATAATAATTAAGTAACATTTTATCTATATTAAAAATATTATTTCTTTAATGAAAGTATTTCCTAAAATATCTTATTGCAAGTAAAAACACGAGAACGGTAAAAGTATAGCAACTAACTTTACGAGCTCGCCTAAATCTATTCTTCATAATGGCTTCAACTTTTTTGTCCTATCGAAATTCTACCATTCTCAGATAGAATTCATTTATGCGTTATAAATAATATTTCACTAACGGTAGAGGAGATGTGTTTTATCAGAGTGGTATAACCAGAAAGTAATATAATATTTAGGAAGAAACACGAATATATCTCATTTTCGTTTAGATCATTATTTATCAGTTCATTTATATAGATTAAGAGATTATTTTGTTTTATTTATTTCCCTCATTTTCATTCGTCCATAAGTCACGTTGAATGAATAACGGGAAAAATGGAGTAATAACTCCTAAATCGTTAATTAAGATACGATCGAGATAATGAAGTATTTTTTAAACTAGATATGATTTATAATTTAAACGTTAAGAATAATCGTATATATATACACATATGCTAGTGGTGAATACGGTATTATTTACCGAAAAGCGTATTAAAAGCAATCGTAAATTACTTTCGGCAGTGTCGCCTACGTTACGTCAGCAAAATCGTTGAATACATAGGCGGCAAGCTTTCGACGAGATTCCATGCCGAGTCACTAAACACGGATGATATTTACTCGGCTCTTATGCGGCAATCTCATTATTTGGAGCATTTCGTTTTGCGACGATACCGGATAAACGCATTCGTGCTATACAATGTTTACATTTACACATACACGTGCGTGCTTTTCTCTATATACGTTTACGTCCGTGTTCGTTGTATTTGTGAAAGTCGGTAAACGCGTGGCTACGGATTCCCGCTTAAATTCACATTACGTGACAATCGTGAACACTTAAGCTAAAAAAAAAAAAAGAAAAAAAAGAAAAAAAAACTTTCACCCGTTTACCCTATTCTTTCCTTCCCCCTTTCTTATTACCGCAAAAACCTTCTATCTTTTTTTTTCCTCGTTTCTCGAATAAATTCCAAAATTGTGACTATACGTTTATAACTTTGAAGCGGTTTGTACGCAAAACTGATGCTTCTTCTTTCTCTCTCTCTCTCTCTCTCTCTCTCTCTCTCTCTCTCTCTCTCTTTCACATACACACACTCTCTCTCTCTCATTCACTCTCAGTTGAACCGCATTTTTCGACAGAAACATTTTTTATTTATCCAGAACCGTTTTTCATTATTCTGTAAATACCTTCTCTCTATTTTTGCTTTTATCTATCTCTCCTTTCCCCGTATAAATAAACCATACAAAAAAATTCACCAATCTTTTTTTCTCTACCCACCCATCAACTCGATCTATTCATTTAGAAACTTATCATTACAAAAAGGTGACATGTAATAACAAAAAATATCTATAAATACGTTTTATTTTTTCTTTCAGAGTACATAATCTAAAAGAATACTCTCTAAAAAGGTTCTTACCATTCGTAGAACCGATCTAGCAATAAGTTTCGCAGAAAGCATCGGAAAGCTTATGAAAAGCTTGATGTGTATCCTTGACATCGATTACAAACGTATGAACATGTTGTTTGACTTTACACTTTTTTAAACTTTTCGCAAGAACCGTAAGAAAGTATTCTAAAATATGACTGACACTTTAAGTTAAGAACGTAAATAGCCATTTAAAGAGGTGTGATAATGAGAGGAGGAGGAGGAGGTGGTGGAGGGGAGTTAAAATCCACGAAGCAATTCGTTCTTGTTCTCTCAGAGATAAGAAAAGCATGTCGTGCTATCGGTCAACTATGTTTCCGGGCTTTTATCAATGCGGAGATTGGGGGATGATGAATAACAAGAGGTGGGTAGGCAACCGAATATAGCGAGGGAAAGAGAAAGAGAGAGAGGGGAGGGAAGAGTACCCACCTACCAATAAATTCACCTGGCCGTTGCTGAGTATAAACGCTTGATCAATCGCTGCACGTGTTTACCGCGATAACACTTTGTAGGCTGGACGATGGGCTATAATGGAATTATCCTGGGGAGATAAATTTTGTTGGCAAAGAGAGAAAGAGAGAGAGAGAGTGAAAGAGAGATGGAATCACCCTCCTCTCTAAACACATACATTTCGTTTATTACACTTCCGATGACGACTACGAAACAACTGACAACTACGATTTATCTCCATTCATTTTTGATAATATTAGCTTGTTCTTTTTTATCTTTTTTTTTTTTTTTTACTAATTGTGTGCGCGTAAGTCTTATTATGAAAAATAGATGGCAAATGCGATTAGTGATTACTTTGGGACTGAACGTAGACAACATATGTGTATGTAGGATAATTGTTTTATTGTAAAGAGTAAATAGAGTATAATGATAGGTGCAGAGAATTGACCTTAAGAGAATGAAAATTATTATTCGCGTTAAAATTTATCGAAAAAAAAACTAGCAAGTTAATATACATTCGTGAAATTTTCTCGATACGTATAAAACATTGATCTATATAATATATCTGTCTTACGAATTTAAACTAAATCGCTTGGCTGTTATATTTATATCGATAACAAGCTTTGACGCAAGCCATATCGTGAAATATCTATGCCGATCTACAAATCCTATTTCGAATATGCCTTTGTGAACACGAATACCCTACGTTATCTCTCTATCTTATTGCATTCGCAGTAAAGTTGCGATCAAGGTAAAACATTTTCATCTCTTTTCCTTCGACATGGGCTATAAGGGGTTGTAAACAACAATAAAAAAACAAAACAAAAAGAAGAAAAATGAAACAAAGAAGAAGAAGAAGAAGAATGTAACGAAATGGTGTAGCCGATAACTTGATATAAAACGAATCTCACTGAAATAAGATGAAATTTATTTCTATGCGATACTTTCGAGATTCTACCCGAGAGACAATCCTCTTAGATACTATTACGCACAAATACGAGTATTTTCATCGTAGATTCGAGAATCGAGCTTAATTTATATATTTGCAAGAGTTTAGATCTTACTGTCGTTAAAAAAAATATGACTTTTTTTTATTCTTTTTTTTTTAATATTCAACGATCAACGGGAAGAGGAGAAAAAAGATTGAGAGGGGTAATGGGAATAAAGCATATTTTCTTACGAGCTGTTAAAACAGACTATACCGAAATTTTATCTCGTAGATTTTATTTCGGTTGGACGTCGATCATATCGTCGTACACGTGTTGAATATTCGAAGAATATTTCAAAGTATTTGCCAAACTTATAGTTTATTCCTTTTCACGTACAATAGACGTAAGTTCATCAGCTGAAGAATTTTATAGCCATAACTTTATCATAGGTTATTCGAGCTGTACCTTTCCGTCTATATGCGATCACTGGCGTGTGAACGAGCTGCTTTACGAGAATATTTTCCTCATCCCTCTCTCTCCCTTCTTTTTCCCTACCTTCTACTATTTTCTCTCTTTTCATATCTTTCTTCCACTTCTAGTTTCATCTCCTCTCTCACCAGTACTCCCCATTCGAACGAACAACCCTGCTTGTTTATTTTTATGTATATTTTGACACGGCTCTCTATGCTCGGGCAAGACTATATCGAACGCCCGTACATTTTTATTTTTGAAAATGATTTAGAATTCGTGAGAATTTACTGAAGAAAGTACCAAACAAGATTTACGATGTTTATAAACGCAAATAATGCACGATATATTATAAGTACAAATAAAATAAATTTATCAGTTTATACAGTTAAATTTATTTCTCTTTCTTTTTTTTTTCTTTTCACGATTAACAAATGCATACGTAAATAATAAGTTTACGATAATGAAATATTTTACAAGTGGTCGTAAAAAAAGATTTTAATGATTGTCATAATACTTTAGTATGTATTTCGAAAAAAAATGTAATTCTCGTTTTATATTTTTATTTTTATTTTCTCTTATAATTCATAATTAACATTATCAGATGTTTATCAGATTACATATTTAATGAAAGAGAACTTCTCTCTCTCTCTCTTTTTCTTTCTCTTTCTCGTTATATATATTTATACATAAATATATTTAAGTGTTTTTATGAGTGAATGGAAGAGCAATTTTGTTTGGGAACTTCGTAACAGTGAGAATAGAAATGATGTCCTAGGTAAATGTGTGTTGTCGTTCTCTGTTCCTCGGTAGCGCACGCGCATTGTACGTTCGTCCTGTAAATTAGAGTTTATTAGGGAGCGTGACGTTTGTTCGCAAATAGAATTTCAGGTTACCGTACGATTCGGGAACATCCGGCCTTGTAACGACGAAAGGTGAAACGCGAGTACTCGCTGTTGATTTCATCAACGTCAATTGCGTCAATTCGGATGGAATATTGTCGATAAAATTCGACGTCGAAAACGAGCGTGAATTTCCTGATATCTCTTCTACCAGTTTAATCGACCAAACCTTTTTCTTTCCTATTTTTATTGTTGTTTTTTCTTCGATAAAGTAAAGCAAAAAACAGTTTTTTTTTCCCGTTTGTTCTGTAAAAATATTTTTGTCAACGTCATTTCGCGACGTCAGTTCGTTTTTGTACTCCAACATTATTCGCGTATTTTTATATATTTCAAAGTTATCAGTATGATAGAGAACCACTGTTCTACAGAAGTTGGCTCGCTTGATCTCCCGCCAGAATGGAATTTAATCCTCCATCCTAAAGAAGATATTAACTTTTCCATCCTTCATTTTTTACTCCGCACAGAAGCAGATGAATATGCCCGTCTCTCTTCCGACCGATGATCTCTCGTCATTTTCTATTTCCCCCCCTTTTTTCTTTTTGTCTTCCTTTTTATCTTCTTCCTTCTTCTTTATTTTCTCCTTTGTTTTCAACAAATCCCTTAACGATGGTTAAAATTTCAAACGATATTGAAAAACTGTAAGGAAACGAAGAAAATATGCACTTTGACGTTGTTAATAACTCGCTCCTTAGTATTATATAAATAATATTTAACTTATATAAACGAACAATAATATCTCAAAAAATATCAGCAACTGTAATTTCATATATAATATTATACTAGAGTAACCTGTTGTAAATATTATATTTGAATCATTTTAAAAATGAAATCATTTGTTTTTCAGATTAGACGAAACGTGAACTCCTCCCTACCCCCACTCACCAAAAAAAATTCGGTGAGTTAATATAAATTCACGTGCAATACGTATGAGATATTTAACGAATAATAAACAACAAATAAAATAACATAATGTTCTTATACGTGATAATATTTAAAAATGTAAATATAAATTTTATTTAAAAATTCTATACACCTTTTGTTTCTTAACTTACACGTTATAATTATTTTTCATTATATATTTATAATCATATATTTACGTAAATGTCAAAGTATTAAAATTTAATCTCGAAAAATGTCTGAATGTCCATTTATGTAACTGTTGTGTATGCGTGCGCGTTTCCTCTATCCTATTAAATGTAGAAATTAATTCGATGCATTTTTAACAGATTCGGTATAAAAAAATAATCTCTCATAAACCTGTTATTCTTCGAAACAATTCTCATTATTTTCAACTACACTTCGATCCATTTTTCATGCAACTGTCAAATTATTTGACGAGAAAAAAAAAATGGAGGATGCCAATTTTTATTTTAAATGCGATGAATTTAAATATCTAAAGAGATCGAATTAATTGTTCTATATCTTAATATTTAATAATTATATACTTTATTATATTTACGTAGATGAAGGTACGGTTTATTACAAAAGGTAAAACGATCGAACGATCGTCCTTATTGCTCAGGCGATTATGAAATTTTAGGTTCGTGGCTTTTATGGCAAGTATATTAAGGAAGTCGATTAACTCGCAGGAATTTCTTTGTGCATGCATCCTCCGTTAATGGAGCAGGTAAAAGGTTAAAATAGGGTGAAGGAGAGAGGAGAAAGGGTGAAGAGGAGGGGAAGGAGAGTACGGGGGGTGGTAGTGACAAGGTGGTATACGCTCAAAGCCATTCACTGAACGAGACACGTCTGAGGATGGAATTGCACTTGTTCTTTGATCGACGTCATTTACCTTAGCTTTACCTGATTCTTTTATATATTCAAGTGACAGGATTAAATTTCACAGTTATTATTTCCTCTACTCTTTATATCTCTCTCCTTCTTCTTAGTTTTCTTCTTCTTCTTCTTCTTCATCTTCTTCTTCTTCATCTTCTTCTTCCTCAATTCCAGAGCTTCTAACAGATATTCAATCTGAAGTATTTATTCTTAAATAATATGCAAGGTGTCATGTAATTGAAAATACAAGCGAGCAGAGGATGATTTTATATATGTAAACAAGAAATTTAATCGCAAGACTTCGTTTACGAGAAAAATAAGGTTTAAAATATTTGATACAGTTTGTGTACGACACGCGGATTTAATTATCTTATTGTCGGATATTTCTTAGAACATTTATATGCTTCCACAATACGTTTCTAAATATTGTTAATACGATAATTCTTTGCATCAATTCTTTTTTTTATATTTATCGAACGAGATTTTTAATTTACAAAATTTCAAGCTCAATTACAATGTATGGAAAATATATTTTTTTTTTCATTTTCTGTATAAAAATACAAGTATACCCTTTTCCCGATCCTATATCAATATCTCCTTTTTTCTCTTATTCGTTTCGATAATATATTTGTAATATTTGAAGATAATCGATAATTGGACTCTCCAATACGATGTTTATTTTAGTTCGATTCTATCCAATCACGGTTTTGTAATTAATCGACTATTCTGTCTGCCTTTATCAATATTATTATACAATGGAAGGATTGAAATTTTCTTTTAATATAAAATGAGTCAATGGAATGTAACGAGGATTTGAAATGTCATTATGATAATTGAGAGTTCTTGGATGTAACATGTACAACGCGACTTATCATGCCGCACTTATTGTTAGTTCTTTTTAATACTCGAAGTTTAAAATCTATGTCAACGAGTTTCGCACCGAGCGATATAACGAATTAGTTCACGTCGAGAGATTGTACGACCACAGTGAAAATGACTAGTCTGAGAAATTTCGTGCTTAAAAAAATTCCTCCCCTTCCTTCTCTTCCTCTTCCTCCTCCCTAAAAATATAATAATAAAAATAAAAATAAAAATAAAATATAAATAAAAACATGACGTTTTTTTGCTTAAGAATTCAGCGAGTTGAAATTTCTAATTATTATGGTCCGTTAATTAAATGCTTCAGTGGAAAATGTAAGCAGATGATTCGGTCATGAAATTGTAGTAACCGTATTAAATTCCAAATACTTTAACCCGTGGAACCGAACGTATCTGAAATTCCATTCTAATGGTAAAAGCTAAATGTACAACTTCCCGAAAGAATTTTATCGGCACGCGTAAATTTCAACACTTTGAAAATTTATACATTCTTTGTTGAATATTCCGTCAAAAGCTATTTGTCCTATTAATATCTACATTCTCTGAATATTTTCATTTTTTCGAACGATCAGAGAACACTTCGATTATCATTCGATTATCATTTTGTTAACTTTTTAAATAACGTTTATCAATTTAAATCATTATAAATAAATTCAAATAATAATTCGACACACGAATTTTTTTACATAAAAAAGAAAATTCCAAGTTTAAATTTGAATTAATTCTCTTTAGAGTTACGTACTTTAAATTGTTTTTTCTTTTCTTCTTCTTCTTTTTCTTCTTTTTTTTTCGAAGAAGAAAAGATCGAACGGAATAATGTTTTACCTCCTCGAAATTCCATCAGCCAGAGAGCGTTCATTACGACAAGAGTTCGGAAAACTTTTTGGAAATTTATGTCTCTTGGAAGTTTTCAAGCCTTAGGAACTGACCTAGATATATCTTCAAGATTTTGACACCATTATATTAAAATAATGTATGCGCGACCGAATTCAGAGTTCTATATAGATATATACATAAGTAAGTAGACAAGGTATACATACGCGTTTGAAATAAAGAAATAAAAAGTGTATGTTTCTAAATATTTTAAATTAAATTGAATATAGATCATTTCTAAATCGTTTAATCGAGTAAATTATTATAAATTTTGTTACAATTTTTTTTTAAATTCGTAAGTGAACAACACCCTGTCAAAATGCTAATTCGACTGGACTAATATCAGTCAGCTCAAGTTAAGCTCACGTTCCATTATAATAATGCATAGGTACGATTAATCTTTTACGGAGCTCAACTCATCTTACGATAAATCTTATTCTTTCTTTATTTCTCATATTCTTCCTTTCAGTTTTACCTTTAACATACACATTCTATTTTCCTTCGAAACATTATCTCACAAAGTACGAACTATTGTATCTACCTAGTCACGTTTGGCGGTTTTCCAATTGTCAAGTAAATCGTTTCAAGCATATATTTTTACATCCCCTGTCCGTCCTTCGAAACGTACAATATTTCAATCCTATCATTTTTCATTCCTATATATCAAAACTGACTATTGCAAGATATATGTAAACGTCTTTTTTTTACTTTTTTTTTTTTTTTCTCTACGATGATAAACATATATCTTTGCTAAGAATATTTGTTGTTTTTTTTTCTTTTCTCTGGAAAGGTATTTACGCAGATTGACAGAAGATCCTTGACTTACGAATGCATGAAAATACGGAACCCTTCTTTTTACCCAATCCATATCAAAAAAGGGACTAAAGAAAGGGTGTGACTAAATGACATGATAAAATAAACAGAAGCCCCTTTTCCCAAAATATATGACATATTTATATTTCATTGTCAGGGTTTTTTTTTTATTTTTTAATATACATTTTAAATAATATTGTATAACCTTAACAGATACTTCATATAGAAAGCACATATTTAAAAAAAAAACACATCAACTGATTATGAAATATAAAAATCTATGGTGGCTTATTGATAACAAATAACAATTAATTACTATGAGCAAACTATTATTATAATAATCTTGAAAACGTTACATTATTCGTTCAAGAAATTGGTAAGGTCGTGTTAGAGAATGCATTAGCAAATATTATAACCAAAAAGTCTCATATGAATTATCTGGTAATGAATCTTCATACACATTTTCATAATAAAAAAATTAAATTATGTAAATGTCACTTCTTTCAAAATTACCAACTAAAGATTCAATTATAATATTCAATTAATGTATAAAATTTGCATCGTTTAGTAATACGCCCCATTGGACGCTTGAACAAATTTAATAAAACACGTATCATATTTTTAATGTTGTTGCATAATATTTTGATTTAATAATTATTCTCAAAAAAGTTAAGAAAAAATATATTCAATTCAAGAATATTAGAAATTGGAATCTTCATTTTCTATTTTTTTCTTTTCTATTTTGTTTTACATCTTTTTCATTATTCATTTATTACCATTCTTTCCAAAAGCTGTTTTATTATTCATTGAGATAATAAAAAATCTATTTCACGTGGCACCTACGTGATTTCTAAATCTAAAGTTACAATTGTCCCAGTCTTATTTCAAGGAAAGCCCATTTTCCTGTTATTTACACGGCGCAGCAATTCGTCGCAAAGGAATTTCTCTGGAGACTTTAGACGGCGGTAGAATTACTTAATATTACATCAAGAACTCCATTTCTCTTGTACTTTGTTTCCCTCTCTTTCTCTCTTTTTCTCACTCTCTTATTTTCTCTTTGCTTTCCATTCCTGTAAATTAACACGCGTCAATAAGTTTTTTTACGTACATGGATACCTTTACGTAATATTAATTCACAAGAATATTATAAATCATAAGTATTTTTAAGTAAGTAGAAATATAATATGTTGGCAAATATTTGAATATTAACAAATTATTAAAATTTACATTTAAATATTATTAAATTTAAATTTAAATATTATAAGCTATATTTCATATATAAACAAATTAAAGAAATTAATACAAAATCGTGTTTTAAAATTGATTGAAAAATGTAATTTACGAAAGTATCGTAAAAGTGAGTAATGTTAAACGTTGAAAGTGATAATTGTATAAAAAATTATTCGAAACGATATATAATCGGAAACACGTAGATATTTGTATTTATCGCTTTGAACGTATTATAATTTTAATCACAGTTGAGTTTATTTATGGTACATAAATTTGTACCATTTTCGATCGTAATGTAAAATCGATAAACGAATCGATGAAATATTGTTGTGTTAATTAGAGTAATATAAATGTTAAATGCTATCAATTTCTCATATATATTAGGTCGTCCCATAAGTTTCTTCCTTTTTTCTTAATTAACTTTCCATGCTTAATATTTAATATTTTATATTATTTTACTAATATTAAATACCATAATATTATGAACAAGGTAATAGAAATAAAATCATATATTTTTAAGTAAAATAATATAAAATACAACACACGAAAAAACAAATATTTTATACTGACAATGAGAAATAAAGAAGATACTTATGGAATGAGGTAATATATTTTAATAATAAAATATAAATACTTTGTGACAATAAATTAAAAAAGTTCGAGGTAATTATAATAAGTACTAGAGGGATTGAGCTTCTAAAGCTTCAATTCCAAGGTGCCTTTGCTTTCATCGATGCGTAAAGTTTACCCTCGTGAATTATTAATGCAATTCGCTTGTATGCAAAGTGTTAACGGTGCTAAGAGCTAGCCCCGATAACCGTACTATACTATCTAATTTTCTATTAAATGTAATCGATTCCTCCTCTTCCAGTCGTTCTTCGATGTTACGAAAAATCGATAAAGAAGTATTTGTACAGTTTAGATTGATTATTCTATCGTATTTTATCCGTAACAATAAGTAAACAGATTTCTTATCAAGAAGAACCGTAGAATATAATAATCGTGACTGAATTTTTTTTTACATTTCTCATTCGACCTTTGATTAATTACTTTTCTTTCTACCAATTTTCATTTTACCCCTTTTCGATTAACTCCAATCCCGATATTCATGGGACGATTTTTTTCTTATCTTTCGTTCGTTAATTTAAAATAATAAGAAGAAATAAATTTTTTAAAGAAGATAAAAAAAGAAAGACAATTGTCAGTAAGTACCTAACAATTGTCAACGATAGAATCGTCGATATAAATTTTTTTTTTGAATACTCGATTTTTTTTAGTTTCCTTAACTTGGCATGAATTCTCATTGCTTCATCCGATGTAATCACATTCAAATCGACGATTCGACGACGATTGGGAATAACTCGAGAATAGTGAATTTTATTTTTCTAGTTATTTTTTCTCCTAATCGATAGATAAGATTAAAGAAAGGGAGCAGGGATGCGTAATAATTGGATAGAATGAAATAGAAAGATAGTAGATAAAAAAAGGGTCGTAAAATTTGACAAGAAAATATAAGAATAAACATTTAAATGCAAATATCCTGTGGCATGTCGTAGATCAAGTCTAATATAGAAAATGGCTGAAGTATACACAATGAACTGCTAGGGCAAGTCAAAATTTAGTTCGATCATCTAAAGAACCCTTTTACTCTTCTCGCGAGAATCCATCCTAATATTTTTCACGTTGAAAGCATAGAATTTATTGCGGTTCTACTTTTACGTTCTTTCACTATACTCACTGTGGTGTGAAAACTACCGCGTACCTCCTCCTCCTCCTTCTCTTCCTTTTCCTCTTCTTCCATCTTCTTCTTCTTCTTCTTCTTCTTATACTTATACTTCTATTCCCTTTGTATTCTTTTTCTACCAACGTTTGTATAAATGGAAAACATTTGCAAAATGGATTGCTATAAGCGGACTTTACGTAGTACGTTTTGGAATAACATATGACACAGTTTTCTCTACTCAACGACTATTTTACGGCTAAAATACGCGTATGCATATCCGATATTCGTACGATCGATGAAAAGAATATATAAAAAAAAAAAATAAAAAAATCTGATCGAGTGAATCCTTTAAACGTTTTCATACGTTTTCCATATGTTTTGATTCGTCAATAACGATAATTGTTTCATATCTCGTATTTTGTTATTTAAAATAGTAACCACGGTCATACAACACTGAAAATTTATTATTTACATATATATTCGTTCATGTCTACAAATGAGAATTTTATCATCGCATTTTATGTACATTACAATGAATTTTATTTTATCAAAAGAGAGAAAAACAGAGAAAGAGAGAGATGTAGTTTAAGAGTCGCAATATTTAACTATTTAATTTTCAATATTAAATAAATAAATATTAATGTCTATATTCCGAATAATGATTTATCGTTTTAAATTATATTATTAAATGTATCGATGCAACGTGATGAAACGTACGTTCCAGTTATTTTTACGAAAAATAACGACGATGATGCAATTGACGAATAACTATATTATAAAATAAATAAAAAAAAAGGAAGATAATTCTCTATACGTAGGATTATCGAATGGATCGTTTTGAATACGTGATATCGATTTTTTTTTTTTTTCGATGGCACAGAGATATTCAAATATTCTTTAAGATAAGAGTTTTGGTTAGTATGCATCAAGAACTAGAGTATATTAAAGATTTCGATCTCGAACGGAGACAATAGTCTATCGATGCCCGAAGTCTTCGTACATAAAACTGAACGATATCGTTTCCTCTTTTCCAAGCTCTTTTAAAAAGATCTAAAAGGAAAGACTATATATATATATATATATATATACGTTTGCGTGTGTAATAACGAAAAATGAATTTTTATCGAATATTTTCGTCATCAAAGAAAAATACAAATAAATTCATTTTATATAAACTTTGAAATGAGATAATAAAAAAAAAATTGAGAACTGATTATGAATATTTTTTCATTTTTTCTTTTTAATTATCGAATCGACACTTTTCCTTTTCTTTCTCTTTTTTAACATTTCGAATCTCTCGAACGAACTCGGTGAAAAGAGTAAAATGGCAAAACGAAACGAATTGAAAATGTTCTTTTTTGCTTTCTTAGAAAGGTAAAAGGAAGTGAAAAAAGTGACGCTTTCGTTAGTTTTCGCGTGACAATTCGTGAAGAAAGCTTGGAAAACCGATGGAAAATAAGTCTGCCTTTAAGTGATTAAAAGAGCTATCAATCCAAAAAGAGAGAGAAAAAGTGAGAGAAAGAGAGAGAGAGAGCGTATTGGTTTTCTGCTTCCGTTACCGTCGGAAAGTAAAATCGAAGGAAATGGTACAGTGCTTTTAGAAAAGTACGTTCCAACTTATCGTGATACTATCATAGTCAAGTACGACAATTTTAGGTCGATAATTGAAATTCATTAATTGAAAGGGAAACGAATCAATTTATTACGCGATTGAAATGTTCAAAAAAAAAAAAGCGATATTGTAAATGTACATTTGAAAGAAAATTCAGCAAGCTGAATTTGGTTTTTTTCTTTTTTTCCCCCAGAAACACGCAATTCATTTCTTTTTCATGCAGTTATACGTGTAATAATATACAATTGTATTTATTTATTATTATACATTTTATTACATAAAACATTTCCGAGAATAAGATGCATCATAGGTAAAATATTTCTTTCACAATTTCGTTTATCATTTAAAATGAACAAAAAAAGAAAAAATAAATCTTTCATCTAGCTTGTAAACATGATTATTATAAATCCCATTCTCTCATTCTCTTCTCTATATAAAATGTAACATTTAACCGGAAAAATTTATCATAGACTTGTTATACAAGAAAATAAGCAACGAGATGTTCGTAAAGTACACGCGTTAACCGACAGTAATTTCAGCACTTTTCATGGTTCTATTACCCTATAAAAAAATGTGTAACCCTTAGGCAAAGTTTCTTTCTTCTTGTATCACGGATAACGCGATAAAACTCGTATAACCATTCCGATTACAATTCTCTTCAACGAGAAGCTAACTGGTCTCGTACTATAGTAACGATAAGCGAGAGACTATACCAGCGAATTAACATGAAAAATGAGAGCGAACGAGGTTCTGAGCCAAAAGTAAAGGGGTGCAGACGTGTATATTAAAATACTAATAAACCAACTCCACGGTTTCCTTTCATTATTTCTTTTTTTCTTTTCTATTTTTTTTTCCTTGTATTCTTTTATTTCTTACGCTATCATTTTTAACTCAACGTTAGCCTGATGTAGTAGTGTGTGGTATGGGAATGAAAAAAATACCATCGTATTTGTTCGTTTATCCGAGAACGTATTTCACCTGCGTCAAAAGCATCTACTCTAATTAAAGAATGTTTCCTTTGAATGAAAGAAACTAGAAGGATGAACAAGGATTACAACAACAACAACCACAACAACAACAACAACGAGAAACGTAAAAAAAAATTGAAGTTCCTTAACGCTAAATTAAATCAAAAGAAACGAGCTAAGAGAGGTAAAAGTTTTAAACNTCATTTCTAGTAATTTTCCTGATCCATTCGATGGATTACGATTAATGAGAATTTTCAACCCCTAATCACTGATCTGACACTAAAACTCCATTTGGTTCGACAATTTATTTTCTATTTCAAAGAAATTTATATAATTGAATTAAAAAAAAAAAAGGATAATCAAGAAATTGAAATTGAGATAGTTCGATTAAATCGTATATTTTCTCTCGAATTTTTAGTAATACAATTTTTTACGACAAACGAAACTCATATTTCATGTTTGAATATTTTCTTCGATTAACTGTAATTCTTTCATATCGTTTGATCAAAACACTATATAAGATCATATTTACATGAATAATTATTATATACAAATATATGAAACTTTTCTTTTAAAAAGTTGCCTACAACTTAAACTTTGTTTTAACACGTACATATACACACTTTAGCGTGTTTTAGGAAAGAGTAGTTAGAAAGTTATCTTACTATAAGGGATACTACACGTAAAACGGTGTGTGCATTCGCATGAGTTCTATGTTCAAGCTTATCTAGAGCGTTAAAATTGTTTAAAGCATGTTAAAAATGTTTTCTACGTGTAGCTACTATGTTGCCTAATTACTCTGTTTGTCTAATGGATAAAAACGAGGTAAAACAAATATATTATTTTGATTATGATTATAGAGAAAAGAATAATGCTAGCTTTTAATTGAATACGTTGTATCAAATTAGTCTCTTCTTATTTAAAAATCTAAATAAATTGATAAATCAATAAATATATGAAATAAATTAATTCCTTCTTATGTAAAAACATATAAACTTATTTATACATAACATTATATCTAATATTATATACAACGTATAAACTCGAAAGTACATCCAAGTTATTTCATTTGGTAGATGGAATAACTATTCAGAACAATAATGTATGTGTGTGTGTGTGTGTGTGTGTGTGTGTGTGTGTCTGTTGGTATGTGTATACAACGAGAAAGGAATTTAAATTGCTTACAAAGATTCCAGACATTATACCCCACTTGTAATATCCGTTATCAACGAAACGTGTGGTATCTTAATGTATATATAAAAAAAAAGACAAGAGAATCAAATACGGAAGGATTAAAATTGTCCTTTTTGATTTATCTTTCTCTACTTATTTCTATCTCTTTACTTTAAACAAACACTGGCTTGCTTCGTTTATATACCCGTAAATCTTTCTCTATTAGATAGTTTCTCAAACTACAATACACGTACCATTACTGGTACATAACGTTATTATCGTTGATACAACTTTAATACAAAATATTTCAATAAATGTTTCGAACTTTAGGAAAACAAAATTTAATTGAAATAATATAAATATAAAAATGTTTTATTCTTTAATAATAAACACACTCCATTCGGGGATGTATTGTTTTTTTTAATTGGAAAATGCTTTTATGATAGTATATATTATTTTTCATTCTTATATATGTGATAAACAAAATTTAAAAAGTTTTTGAAACACTGCTCTCTATTAGTTTGTTCTTTACTATGAAACAGTATACTGTAATGGGTGCATCATAAAATATAGAAACAGGAGTGGTCAAGAAGTCACGTATTCCAGTCGTTGAAGGGATTATTTTCGAAGTAATACACTTTGTCTTAACGTCATAGGTTGTCGATAAAATCTAAAAGTGATGAAGTGTAAAGGAAAAAAATCATAGAAAGAAAGTCATCAGATTTCTCGACGTTGTAACAATGCTAGACGGAATGAAAACTTTTTGGCTTTATATTTTATCTCCTTTATCTTTCCCATTCCAGCTGAGAGCTTTCAATGCTTTTTTCGAAGGAAAACAAAAACGAGGAAACCATGATGTGATGATACTTGAATAATTTGTCATTCACTAAAATATAACGTGAAAAATACGTGGAATAAAGAAAAAACATTCATTTTCTTCGAAAGATTATAATTTTATATCCACGATAAATTTAAATCCATACAAATAATACGATCTTTATTCTATTATCATTAAAATAACATCGATTATTATAAGAGATAATGAATATTAAAATAATTGTTAATATTAAAAGATACAATGATACGATTCTTTCAAAAATAAATTAAACGTTAAAATCGCGTTCGGAAAATAATTGTCTTTAACTTTCATATATCGGTTCTTATATAAGAAAAAAAAAAACAAAAAAAAGAAAGAACAAAGTTATAGGTACCCAAAAAAAAAAAATGCTATAACTATTACGGATATAACAGTTCTTGCCCAAATCGATTTCGATATCGGTTTTAAAGAACTGAAAACCGATATAATACTTATAACATATTTTTATTTGTTTTCATGACTGTTCGAAAAACCGCAACCGATATAATAATTATTTTTATTTCATGTGAAATGAATCCTTATTTCATTCATATTATTATTAAATAATAATTATAATATATACGTAAGTACACTATATAGTATATTTAATATTTCTCATATTTCTACGTAGCGTAATTTTTGTGTTTAATTTTACGACAAGAAATGATATCTTACATGTGTACCCCTATTAAATATCATACGAGATTAATAAAAACTTGATTAAAGAAAGATCGCTTTCATAAAGGATAGTAAAAAATTAGGTCTCTCTCTCTCTCTCTCTTTCTTTCTTTCTTATATTGTTGTATTTCGAAGATCGATGAACGAAAATCAAGTTGACGTTTTAATGTGGCTAACGCGGTTTCTTTGTCAGATCGGTACAACGAATTGATCAAATAAAGTAAGACATAGTGGGGATTATCGATGACGATGTCTACGAACCTAAACGCATTAAGATATTCGATATTGAAACGTCTAATATATCTTCCAACTAGATAAAAACACGTCTATCGTTTGTGAAATATTACCGATCTTGCACATTATACTTTTATGAATTTATTTTTATTCTTTTATATCAAATTCTATTCAATAATTAATCCTTCGTTATATCTGCAATTTTGTAAATCGATTATAAATATTAAAAATTTATATTTCTTTTTATAAAAGAAAAATAATTTTTATTATTTATTGATTGTTTTTAATAACGATTATCTTGTTTTTAGTTTTTTATTTTAAGATTTCATTAGAATTATTTAAGCAGTAATCCAGATCATGTATTCTTAGCTTGATGCCAATACAAATATGCTAGTAATTTTGTTTCTTATTTCTTTTTGTCTTTTTTCTTTTTGTTGTTGAAAAGGTTTCAATACTATGTCGTCATAAATCAATAAATATATAGTTTAACTTCGGCCGTTTAATTTACGAACCTCGACGCATTGGTACACTAAGGTTTCTAAGGTTAATTAATCATCATATCAGATAGTCGAGATACTATCTCGAGGACACAACCTATCCTTACTTTTTTATATTACTTCTTTTTCTATTTCTTTTTTTTTTTCATCATACTCTTTTGAAATATAAAAAGGCAAGCAAGTGTATTCGAAAAGATGCTCGCTCGGTGCAATAATTTTTCATCGACTTCTTTTTCGTAATCATTTATAATTAAAAAAGCAACATTTTCTAAAACACATCGAACGAAAAAGACGATTCATTTTAATTCGATTAAAACACCAAGATCCTTTTCAATTTTATTAATTAATTAACGTTACAGCATTTAATTTATTAGTCCAATATTGAAACATCGTGAATAAAAAAAAAGCTTTAGTACGTAATTTCAAATTTATATAATTTTATTAAATAAATAATAAATATATAATGTTATAATCGTTAGAGAAAAGAAGAAGAAGAAAAAAAAAGCAAGAAAAAATATTCTTACTTTCATCGAAAAATAAGATGATTCTCGGATTGAGATGATACGAGTAACTAAAGGTAAGTGAGCTTATTTGCAATTCTAATAAAGAAGAAGAAGTGAGTGGAAGGAAAAAATGAAGAAGAAAATGGTCGACGAATGAGATCGATAGCAATTGCAAAATGAGATAGGAGAGAGTGTGTGTGTCTTGATTCGACTAGTCGAGTTTTGCAACCTTCGTCGACATGTTCAGCTCGTTTACATTCGCAGTAGAGCAACCATTGGAAAGGAAAAAAAAAAAAAAAGAAAAAAAAAATAAAGGAAGTGGCACCTGGTTGAATTCTGCTGAATCTCCAGAGGCGTCCGAGAAACTTCACAAAGTCTTACCGAGAGACTTAGCCTGCGTGAAAGGGGGGAAGGAAAAAAGCGAAACGAGGAAAAGAGAAAATAAGGGAAGTGAAGTGGGACTCCCTTTGCGAATCATCATGTCGGCGATACGAGTAGGTACGTTTACATCTAACCTCCTACTATCTTCCTTCTTTATATATATGTATGAGTGTATATATATATAATACTTTCCGACTGATAAGGACAAACTTTCAAAGACGATGTAAAAGAAAGAAAGGAAGGAAAAGATATAAAGAAAATAGAGAGAGAAAGAAAGATGGAAAGTAAGAAAGAAAAAAGAGATAGAGAGAGAAAGAAAAAAAGAAAGGAAGAAAAGGGGTGGCAAAAGAGGAAGTCGATAAAGTCGAGAAATTGGCAACGATAAACGAGAGAGTGAGGGAGAGAGTGAGGGAGAGAGTGAGGGAGAGAGTGAGGGAGAGAGTGAGGGAGAGAGAGAAGGAGAGAGGAAACATTTGTGGAGGCTGAAAGTGCGACAAAAGTTAGTTTTCTCCTTGAATACAACGCGAAACGTAACTGAGAGAAGTTAATCAACGAAGAAGGAAGGAACTAGCAGACCGGTAGACATTTTGAGCTTTGAAAACGCGTGGTCTGAAAATCTTATTTGAGAATAGAACGGTGCACGTGTCGATCTTAAACCGAGCATACGATACAATACGATATGCTAGACGCTTTGTTTACTTCCAACCTCAAACGTACGATGAATCTTAAAAGGTTCTTCTGATTAACCTAGTAAATTTCGTAATCCCTACAAAGATATTCTAGTTTCGCTTTATACCGTTTCTCAACCAAAACGTTAGAGTTGCTATCGAACGTTTGTGTTACTCGTTAAAACAGCTAACTTTTAGAATGATTGGTTTATTATTTTACACGTCATGTTTTACGATAATCTTCTTTTTTTGATTTGTTATATCGAACGGTAAATATATAAACGAGTAATCGATTTTAATCAAAAATTATTTAAATTTCATACAAATTATGAAGATTTAGTTATATCCTAATTTAGAATGCTTTGAATAACTTTGATATTATAGTCTCTGAGAAAAATTATTTTAATATATATATATAGAAGAAAGTTGGATAATTTTTTGAACGAAATATTATGCAACTTACGTAACCTTTCTTTCTGACAATATTTTAAGAGTCTACTTCATTTTTGACGTTGAAAAATTCAGTATTAAAGATAACGTAACTTTTTGTTGGAAAATAATTTAATACGCGAAGAATAATTTCTAAATTAGTTAAAAATAGGTATACTCTCTCTCTCTCTCTCTCTCTCTCTGGAGTTTATTTATTTCATGTTTTATTGTTTATATAATAACGTGAGTTAATAATTTGTACCGTTGTCTGTTAATAGAATGTTTTAGTTGATAAAGTTCAACGTTGAATAAGATAAAGGTTATTCGTTGACTTAAGCAAACGGTACAAAATATACACTCACACATTTTAACAACTAGAATCGAGTGGATCATACATATGCACCAGACTGCACGTATCCGCTTCCAGTTAACTTGGATCACGAGCACAGCATCCCGATATTACCGGTAGTAGTTCCCGAGGGTCCTTCCCGCAATTTAAATGGCCGCGACACGCAGCAAATGTCTCTCGGGCTTGGCCAACAACATCGGCTTACCCACAGTTTGGCCTCTGTCGGTTCTAGTGTCTGTCGGATATGTCACACCAACACCCTCAAGGAACCCCTTGTTTCTCCGTGCAGGTAAAAAGCATTCCAAGAAATAAAAACGAGTTCTCTTGGTTCGAAAAAAAATTAAAAAAAAACACACAAAAATACTCCTATTTAATTTTTATACATTAGAATAAGAAGTAAAAAAGAAAATACATTTGTTCATTATTTTATTCGAAATAATAATTAGACCATTTTTTTCGTTCATTCATTTCATATTCAATTTTTATCAATCGGACGAGAGAATTTCATAAAATATCAAATAACTTTGAATATCTCTTCCTCTTCTTCTTCTTAGTTTAGGACATTGTCCTGTTTTTTCTCCAACTACTGTTCCTGCGATGAGGATTTTGAATATATATATATATGTATATCTGTGTTTACAGATAAGTAATAACCTATCAATAATAAGGGTATACCAAGAGATTTACCTTCTCAAATAACGATAATACAAGTCTCACATTATTCCTGTCAAATTAGACGAAGATATATACTAACGATAGTCAATCAAAATTGATCCGTTAGATCCCAAATCAGAGATTTCGGTGGGACACTAAATCTATGAGTTCGGAGCACTAATTAATTCTCCCTGTATTCCAGCCAACAATTATCGTTCCTCTACTATCGAGTAATAATTATGAAATCGAATATCACCATTACGCGATATCCGTGTCCTGATAATTCGTATTCCGAGATACGAGATGAGAAAAAATCCAGCTAATTGTAAATTCCAAACTAAAGATAATACCGATTAAAAAGTCACTTTCAAATCTATCTGTATATAATACATACAGATTATTCAAAAATAGTTATGAGACCAAATTTATATTACGTATAACTGATATGAGAACAGAAATAGATAAAAAAGTAATAAAACAAATGTATTTTAATTTAAACAATCTGTGATGTATTAGTAAAGTACAGAATATGACGTATGATATACTTTAAATTGATTCTTTCGTTTTATTTTTATGCAGTTTCATAAAATTTTATCATTAACGTCGCTTAAGAAGTTTCATTTCGATAAAAATGAAAAGAAAACGATTTAAAAGAAAAAAGGATATCATGAAAAACGTTTATTCTAATTAACCGAGAACCGATTAGTATTCGAATGAAGCGTGTTTAGGATTAACAATAACGAATTGACAGTCAATCTCGTAGAAACAATAGTCGTGTTCTGGTAGAATCCTTGAGCGATGACATCACAATAGTACGAATAGATTCTGGTTGTGGGTAGGGGGTTGAGTAAGAGGGAGGGTAAGCGTCGTTACACGTGTTTCACGTGGCCCTGAAAGCCGCTAAATTAATTCGACGCTCCGGCAAACGTTCCTCGCGCCTTTCAATCACCCTCGATTGTCGTTTTCAGCATTCTCTCTCTCCTCTCTCTCTCTCTCTCTATATATATATATATATATCTATCTCTCTCTCTCTATATATATATATATCTATCTATCTCTCTCTATCTTTCCCTTTTCCCTTTCCCTATCTTTCCCTACCTTTCCCTCTCCCTTTCCGTCTTTCTCTTTCTCTCTTCGAGCTAGCCACATTTGTCCCTCAGAAGGGGTGGGAAAAGCAAGCAGAGGGGGAGAAAGAGAAGAAGAGAGAGAGAGAGTGGGAGAGAGAAAGCGTCGACCACCATGACACCCCGACTTTAATCGAATTAATGCTCCGAGCTCACGTTGTACCGTTTTAATCTCGGCTCGTCTGAAGCCACGTGACACTGTGAAAATGGTTCAGGATAGTTCCAGAGCAATATGCCATGCTTTCAACGACAAAACCATATAATCACGACATGCTTTTCTAACCTTCTGAAATTTTAAGAACCCTACTTGAATGTCTATACTTTCAAACTTAAACTACTGAATACGTTTGACTAACGATGGATAAATATTCGAGGGTTTTCTATCTGTAATTGCAATTGTTCGATCAAACATTTTTTTTTTCGATTCTTTTACACACACACACATATGATAAGAATCTGATTTAAATTTGTTCAATTTATGATGGTGTGTTTTCTTTTGGTTTGTTAATTATTCGAATGAATGAACTTTTTTTACGGATAGAATTTTTAAGAAGGTTGCATCAATGATGATTAATACTGGAGGGTTAATTATGTAGATGTAGCAATTAGATGAAAAGGGTTTTTTTTCATTCGTTTACATGCATGGTAGACATCTGTTCAATTTAATTATTTTTCTAATTAAAAACTTGAATAAGTGCAATTTTTTTTTACTTATAAGACTTTTAAGAACGTTTACACCAATGATGAGAAAAATATTGGAGGTTTAATTATGTAAATGTAGCAATTAGATAAACAGTTTTTTAATTCGTTTACATACACGATAAGGATCTATTCAAATAATTCTTTTTTTCCGTTTATATTTATTTTTTTTTTTTCATATTTCGATTCATTATACAGGGACGACCTATCTTCCAATATATTCGTATTCGAATAAAAGTTTTATTCAAATGAGTAGTAAATTTATTCGTATATATGGTTGTTGTTTTTTTTTTCTTCTTCTTTTTTATCATCTTGAAAACGTGTAAAAAATATATTCGAGATCGAGGGAATTTGTAAGTGTTTCATTTCTGTATAATCGCGAGTCCTTGAGAAATCAAATCAAATGCGACACAGATAGAAACTTTCGATCGTCCGAGTACTTTCGCGACACTCATCCCGTTGAGATTTTCCTGATTGTTTTATAATTCCCTCAACGAGAAGGGAAACGTTCGCGCGACCACAGAACTCGAGTAATAAATTTGTACCACTCTGTCGTCGAAAACTCGTGAAAACAACTCTCTTCCTTCTCTCTTCTCTCTATCTCTATCTCTATATCTCTCTTTTCACAACTCTTAACATATTTGCGACTTAAATTCGTTACCACAAATTCATTTCGAATATTTTCCTAATCTACAATTATAAATCGATTATGTAGAATAAATAATATAATTATGAAAAAAAGAATATGATTACCATGATGAATCACGTGATAACTTATTAATAATTAATAATAATATTACAGGGAGAGAAAGAGAGAGAAAGAGAGAGAGAAAGAGAAAGAGAATAATAATATTTATTAAGGGAAATATTGACTTCCAATAAACGTTTAGATTGAATTTGTTCGAAGAGTAAGGCATCAAACATACGTTACCATGTGGCTTTAATTTTGTTCAGTTCATAGAAATTCATAGCCATATTCGCAACGACGTTTAATGAGACAACTTCGATTTAAAGTTCTAACTCTAAATCGATTTTACCCTGCTGGTGTTTCCTTAACAACGAACGTTAGTGATTTTCCCCCTTACGAGATTCAAATTTTCTCCCAAACAATAATTTCAATATTCTCTCATTTCTGTGTTCTTTATTTATTTATTTCATCTTCTTCTTATTCTTCTTCTTATTATTATTATTATTTCATAAAAGATATGGAGAAATAAACGTTATCGCACTTATTTGTCGTAAAACCTTTTTCATTTCGACGTAATAAACTTTCAATTAGAATTTTCTTTGATAAAATCCACATATATATAATATTTCGCAGAAGCAAAAATTTCTTTCGTATCTTTTTAACGAATGAGAAAAATTGTTATTAAATCAGACATCAAATGGTAGACAAGTATGAGTCTGATAGTTTTCCTTTTTTTGTTTTTAATTTTTATAAAGAAAGCAATAAAATGATGAAACGGAGGAAAGAAAAGATAAACAGTACTCGAATCAAGAAGTGACAAATTATATATATATCCATGATTATTTAACAACATGTAAAGATTTTTTTTTTAAAGATTCACGCACCTGCATTGATGTAACAAATATATACATACATGGAAACTTCATTGTCTGTATTATTTCTCATCTAATAATGCTTATATCATGTACCACGTTGGCAGAATAATTTGAATTTCCTGGCATACCGTGCATCGCCAACCAGAACAATCTGAAAACTAGATATAACATGGCAATGGTGAATCCAGAGATGTACGCGCACGCGTGCTTACTTTTTTCCACATAACCGAAAGAAAAACAACGAGAAACAAAAATTAGAAAAAAAACAAATAAAAAATAAAAAAATAATAAAATAAAATAAAATAGAATAGAATATATTCTATATAAATTCAAGGGACAGGATAAATGTTTCCAAGCGCACATGCCGATCCTACCAATCAACGTAAAAAAAAAGTTCATGATGCTCGAGAGCTACGTATATTTGTGTCAAAATATAACAAAAGTAAAAAAAAAAATAAAAAACAAGAAAAATACGTGTGCGCGTGTGTGTGGTGTGCCGAAAAAAAAATACAAGTAAAAATAAAATATATGATTTTTTTTTCCGGAGTGGGAGAGAAGACGATAAACGAAGTGTACTATTTTTCACGCTGATTGGTACCGTGTCCAGTCTGAGCCGTTAACGCAGTTTTTTTTTCCATATTTTTCTTTTTCCTTTTTTTCTATTCTATTTTACAGTACCAACTATAATTGTTGGACTTTCTACTGAAAACATACATCGGGAGAAAAAAAATAGATAAAAAAACAGAAAAGAAGGGAAAACACGTTTTAGTTATTACGATAGTCATTAAATCGATACAATACTATGAAATTTAACTTTTTGAAATAACTTCCTAAGGATTCTCCATAAATTTTTCATGTTTTTTTCCTATATAAATATATATATAAATAATTTATTTGTTTTATCAATATATTTCCTACATTTCACCTGTTTCTTTTAAATTAACGCGTTCCACTTTATCTAACTTTTCTCTTTTTGTTAACAGAATAATACATTCCTTCGTGAAAACCTACATACAGTAATGCCACATAAATTTTCTTTCTCTTACCTACTCATTTTTTTGTTCGGTAGCATCGCGGATCTGCCAGTTTGCGTAGGTATTTTTCGTAAAATATATGTTACAAGGTACGAAAGACAATGTCTAGAGCGCGTAGGATAGATGTTTTGCGACGATGTTGCCAACTCTGAATACGTAGTAGGTATTACAACTAAAAGTAAAAAAGAAAGAAAATAAAAAGAAAAGAAAATATTTCTCCACGAGAAAAAAAAAACAACAACAACAACAAGAAAGATACGTTAAAAAGAAAAAGTAATTATTCTAACCAAACGAATACATTACCATATATTAATAATTAATATTTTCATTATTATTGTTATAAGAACTATACAACCTTTTACCATATTTCAATGAAAAATAATAAAAATTTGTATATTTTTTACATAAAATCACAAAATACTTTTTCCTTTTTTTTTCTTCTAAACATTCAAAATAAAAACTAAAATAAATACAGAGGGATGGTAACGTACGTGTTAGCAGAAACGATGAACTCGATTTATCGAGAACTATGCGAGGAAAACATGAATAAAAAAAAAAAGAAGAAAACGAGAAAGAGAGAGAAAGAGAGAGTGAGAGAGAATAAATGTCGGAAGGAAGGAAAATTGTATCGTAGCGTGAATTCGTCTGACCTTTCATTCCCCGAAAATGAAACGTCGGCTTGCACGACGACCTTTCTCGAAAATGAAATGTTAGTGTGCGTGCAAACGAGTAGGGTGAACGTCTCTTGCAAATCCGTAGGAAGGAAAGTTGACGAGAATGTAAGTCGAGGGGCGTGAAGTGAAAAGAGTGCAAATGCTACCTCTCCTACTATTTCGCCTTCTTCCTTTTCACATATATACGAAAATGGGGAGAAAGTCAAGAGAAACAGACAGAGGAAAAGGGCTGCAACATAGTGGAAGAAGTCGGGAACGGTGCAAAGACGTAAACAGTCGAATGATTTGTAAAACCTGTCGGGAACGGTATCACGAAAAGCCGTGAGAAATTACGAGGTGAACCGTAGAGAAAGATAAAGAGAAAGAGAAGACACTACAATATTTCGACAAGACTTGGAAATTTCAATCTTTTCATCTTTTCTATATCTTCGATCTCATAAAATGTACTTGAAAAAAAAAAGTGAGAGAAAATAATAATTTTCACTATCCAGTTGAAATACTTGTTCATCGATATTCTATATTTTTTTAATTCTTTTATATTTTCTTCTTCTTATTCTTCTTCTTCTTCTTCCTCTTATTATTATTATTATTATTATTATTATTATTATTATTGTATCTACGTGGTGTATGAGTATTTAAAAAAAATGTATAGAAACAGTGATACTTGAAAGATTCTAAAGAACGTAGAATTCACGAGGGTTCACTATTCACGAAGAGTATGACAGAAAAATTTCTATGGAGCTAGTGTTTTAAGCATTTTTGGAAAATCTACAAAAATTACGTACATTTCGAAGATGTACTCGACCCGACCTTTGATGCGAAGAGACTTTTTTCCTCAGGACAATAAGAGACTCGGAGCGTCAGAGTTGTAAAGATTCTTCTTCCGAGAGAAAATTCGTTGAGAGACCTCCTACAATGTCGAATCTCACTTCTACTATCTTTTACGGTCTGGGAATAGTATGTACATATATATACCTGAAATATATTGAACTCTTTAAAGCTCCAGAAATGAATTATTTGAGTAATAGGAAAGTAACGCGAAGAGGGGATTTCAAAATTTTTGTCGATTTAGTATAACCGATAATTTATTTCACATTTTAACACCATTCTTTTAGTTTTTCCTCGTTTGCTTTTAAATCACACAGACGAAAAATGTATTTGTTCAAAGAATCGATGAAAAGTGAAAAAAGAAAAAAAATCATCTATGAAATGATCCTATTGAAAAAGTTGAATTTAATTTAGGTGCAAAGGAACTTTAGCCAACGTCCACTTATCGTGCTTGGAAAAATGGTTGAACCAATCCTGTCGAAGTTATTGCGAATTGTGTCACTATCAATATAACGCCGTAGAAACGCTTCGTTACAACTGGTACGAATGAAGAAGCATTATAATTAATTAGAAACGATTAGAGTCGTTCCGATAGTTAACGATAATATGGATTCGCTTAACTGGTCAGAACCGAATGTGCTGTTCCACCTGCATAGTTATCACTTTTATGGGAACCTTCAGGCCCGAGTCATTGAGAATATGGATTACTCATCCCCATAATCGACGAAACGTCCAATCCGATCTTCTAATATTTACATTACTTACCGTTGTCATGATTGGCTTGATAATCGTTTGTCTTTGGGGTGAGTTTTATCGTATTAAATAATATTATCGATAGAGTTGTTCATTTGTATAAGATTAATTAACGATTTCTAATTAAGAGTATAATTTCATTACGTGTTTGTTTATTTTTGTTTATGTCTCTATTTCGTAGGTATGCACTACTTTATTATCGAGGGTAAGAAAATTGGTATTTCCAAGTCATGGACAAGAGCAGTCATATGGCTCTTTCTTGGCATCGTGATATTAGGTTACATCATGACGGTTTATCTTCTCGGAAAGGTAAGTCCCTTTATCCAGGTTCTTTTTAACTTTAACGAAAAAAGGTGGTCCATCTTATAATTTTGCCACGTTGAGGAGACTAGAAGAGAAAAAAAGTCTTTTTCCTATCTCTTGAATAACTTGCCAAGACTACGGAAACTCTATACAAACGCTTTTTGTCATATTACTTTTAGCTCATATTTAGTAAACTATATACTTCTCTTGTTAGTTTTATATTGAATATTTAAAAAGTCGGAGAAAGAAAAGTGATATAAGAAAAGAGAAAAAAAAGGAGATAAATAAATTAAGAAAAAGAAAAAAAAAGAAAAGAAAAAAGAAATTATAATATAAAAAATTTGAATTTACCTTTCCTCGAGAAAAATTTATTCTAGCTCTTTGTATCATAATTAATGAGTTACTCGTTATATTCAAACTCATAACGAATTCATTAACAAAATCAACAAATTAGGAAACGAAAAAACGAATATAATTAACAGCCACTGGAGAAGGAGCCCTTTTATATTATCGTAAAAAACGTTATAGCAGTAATTTATCAAGATCCTAAAAGAAGAGTCCCCTTAGAGATCTAGCTACCTTTTACTTCCTTCTCTTGACACAAGTCCTCCATACTTTTTCTTAAGGGTTTACCTCGAGGATATTCGTGTAAAAGAGAGGGAGAAAGAGAGAGAGAGAGAGAGAGAGAGAGAGAGAGAGAGAGAGAGAGACGAAGAACTGGCCACAGTAAAGGATCGTTGATGTTCTCTCTATGGCCTTGTCGTATAAATATGCTCGAGAGTTACCTGTCAGAAGTTGAACATAATCTTAACATGCTAAAGTTAACAAAGGCTTTCTATGCTTTACATTAGGTACGGGTCTTTGATAATAATTATAATTATAATAATAATCATAATTTTCATTTTGATTTAAGCATTGAACTTAAAATCAATTAGAATATTAATAATAATAATAATAATAATAGTAATGGTGATGATATTGAATACCAAATAAATTAAATAATATTCTACAATGTTTTTTTTGAACTGAAAGATAATAAAACTTTTTTCTAATAAATATTTGGAGAAGCGGTAACGATTTTTGGAAAATCCAGTATTATCTGTGATACAACTAAATAATGACACCCATATTAAATAAAATCATTATACTCTTAAATAATACGAACAGTTTGAAATAAAATCAATAAAGTGGAATACCTTAATGATAATGAATGTCTTGAAAATGTTAGTTTTTCGATTAGAATACTTCCGAAATTGTAAAAGTTTTCTCTTCTCTTTCTCTAATTACCAAACCGTTCCAAGAAGTAGTTAAGTATACGTCCGAAATCGATCGAACGAATTTTCTGCCGACGATTTCTCTCAACTTACCATTTCTTCTTCTTCTTTTTTTCTTTCTTCTCCTTCTTCTTCTTCTTCTATTACTTTTTTTTCCTCCTTATTCGTTCACTCACTCACTCACTATACCAATGTTGTATTTCATCTCGTTGACACGAATACGGAAACACGCAATATTTTTCGCGAGCTTTCCTAGATAACCATTTCCAGATGGCAATTCGCGAACTTCCTCGTTTCTCTCTTTTCTGTCGTATACTTTTTCCTCTCCCCCCCCCCACCTTCTTCTGCTTTTCCCCCTTCTCGTGAGATCGTGTTTTTGCGAAAATTCATTCACAACTTATATATCCACGGTCTGCACTCGGCAATACTTTTAATGGTATCTTCGTATCCTCTGCCTACCATCCTAATCTATCTCTTTTCCTCTTTTCCATCCAACTTTATATTCACTTTTATTAAAATTCCTTTTATACTGATTGTCAGACAAAAGTGAAACCAATCGTTCGGATTAATATTCGATCGATATGACAACTTTACTTAAAATAATTAACACATTACTTTTAATATTTACATTCAATCTAAAGATTAAATACGTATCATAAAATCACGTTAATGTAAAAATATATCAAATAATATAGAGAAATATTATTGAAAAGGAAAGAAATTATATAAAAAAAAACATTTAAAAAAACCATTTAAACTAAATTAAATTACCTAACTTTAATATTCTTTAAAGTACGATCTTTATTAAAACACGACGCGTACGTAATTCTATCTCGAATGAACATTGACCCTTCTGTTACCTTTCAAACACTCTTCCGTATAACTTTTTTTCTTTTTCACATTATCGTTCTTTCTCATATTTACTCGCATTTCGAATAAATTCGATCTCTATCTATCCATTTCTGACCTAAAATCACCTTTAAAAGAAAAACTTTGTGAAACTGTTTGTTTATCTTTTTGTCTAAACAAACCTTAGAGTCGTTCAAGATTGTTTAAATCAAAACGTTTTCTCGTTCTCTTATCGCTCACATATGTACACACACATATATTTGGTGTACTAAAAAGAAATCTATTATTTTTGCGTTTGTTTCAAGCTAAAAATGATGGATTACTGAGATGAAATCACTCTCGAAATTAAATATGTCCAATGGATTGACAATGAGTGAAAAAAATAAAAATAAAAATAAAAATGTAACAAAATTCAAATATTATTATTTTAATAAAAAAATAATATGTTATCATCGTGAAATTGATCTAATTTCGTGTATATATAATACTTAGAAATAATAATCTAAAATTAAATAATCTCGAACATATTGATATTATATACTTTTGACATGAACAGAACAATAATCTTTATTTACGTAGTAGAATCACTTTAAGAAGTTTTATTTCTCGATTGAGGAATATTTCGACTTCTTTAGGACACAGACTATAAGTTAGCCAGCTTTAAATCTTCTATCTCTCTGCCCTATCCTTTAACCAACCCTCATTCTACATTTTACTCAATCCCTTATGTGGTTTACGTTTATGTGTTTCGATTTTCTTCATTCAGATAAAAAGATTTATATTTCTCTCTTTTTACTTCTTGCTTTATATTCAACTTCGTGCTATTCAATAAAATTTTTAGATTGCGATCAAATACCTTAAATTCTATAAACATAAGAAAATAAGTCAATAGTTATCTGTAATGTAGTAATATTTTTGTTTTGTTTTTTTTTTATGATTTTATCGTCAAATTCTCACGCGTAATTATTTGTAAGTTTTTTTTTTAGCAAGATTAAATAATACAATTAAATAATTGAAATTTTCCAATTATGACTGTATAGGAGAATAAACCAGAAATACTGATGCATATGAATTTAAAAATACAATTAATACGTACATAAAAAAATATTTAATTAAATATAATTTGTCATTAATCTCTTTTTCAGTATAATTATATATAATACATTTAAAAATGTGATATATTTATATATTTTTTATTTATATCCGTATATTTTGGTTATCTTTTAATATTATCTATACAAGTTATATATTATTTATAAACAATTATTTTACATCATATATTTATTATAATATTTATGTAAAATATTTTTTTCTGTCATTCCTAAAAGATCCACATTCTAGAACAATAAACTTATTTATCTCAATCTGTTTCTCTCTATCGCTCTTGCAAGCAGAGTGCAACCGAGTGCAGTGTAAAGATGAAACAGGTGAGTAAAATGTTGAAATGCGCCGAGTCAGCATCGACCGAACGAACCGGAAGAAACGCATTACGACACGTACTTTCCGTAGGTCGAAAAGAAACACGAGAGACATCCGTGCCAGATGTCTATCGAAGAAGTAACGAAAAGTGGAAACTCTATGAAGACTGAAATTCTCTTTCTCTTCCTCTCTCTCTCTCTCTCTCTCGTTTTCCTATGTCTCTATCTCACTTTAACATTTACGAAAAGCAAACTGAATTAAATTGCTGAGTGTTCCAAAAATACAAATATGTATCTCTTTCAATCTCTCTGTGTATCATCTTTTATCATCTATCTCTATTTCTTATTTTTATTCACCATTTATTTGGTAAGAATTTATAAACATTATAATTGTTAAACGGTGTATAAAAATCTTTTATCCGTTTCGATTAAATAATTTTTCAAAGCGTTAAAATCACATATTGAACTATCATATCTGTTAATCTGTATTAATAATACAAGTATGCATTTACGTAGTTATTACAAAATTACATTCGACGTAGACTGGACAAAGTTAAAATTAATATTAATTAATTATCTATATTAATTGGATATTCTAGAGCTTAATAGCTTATATTTCATAAAATTCATATCTCTGATTCGATTTAAAATGATTGAAACTGAAAGCTAGATACAGTTTGTAAAGGATAATAAAATATTAATTAGCATATACACTGATCAAAAAGATAACATTAAATAATAAATATGTTTAATTTCAATATATCCAGGTATTTTAATATTTAATATATAAATTGTAAATATATATTTATACGAATTTATATACATACACGTCTGACAAAATTCTGGTATGATAGATTCGTTTCAATAAAGAATTCTAACAATAACTTTGAAACAAGATAAAATGAAATGTAAGAAGAATAAAAGAAAAAAAAAACTTACTATGTGAGTTTGAAAACTGTCATCATAGCTTGTCGAGAGTCTCACAGCGTAGGACCCTTATCGCCTACGATTCGAATCAAATTTATTTTCTCTACATATATGCATTAGAAAATCTCACGATCTATCTACGATTCTATTTCCTCCCAAAACATTGTGATTACCATTCTTTTTTTTTCTTTCTTAAGATAGATAGAAAAAGAGAGAAACGACTGAATGATTTATTGACATTTTATTTGTCGCGTTGAATATATATATAATCCAAATTTTATAATATTATTTAAAAATAAAAAAAAAGAAAAATAATAGCAAGAAAGTTATATATTCTTATAACCCATTCGTATAAAAATTTATTTTACGTAAAATTTCCTATGTGGAATAAAATCAAAATGTTAATAAAAAAAAACGAAGAAAATTATATTATTTAAAAACAATTAGAAATAGAAACAAAGAAGATATAAATCTTTATCAATGTTACCTTAAAAGTAATAAATTATACAGAATATATCTTTGAAATAGAGAAAGTTAAAAGATACGTATATATCTTATAAAGATAAAATAATCTTTTACAATGTTGAACGATCAATTTGTCTATTTCAGGATCAATTATTACCTTGGTACAGATGGTGGAAAAGTACGGTGAACGTTCAACTAATCGTAGATCCAGAACTATTTCGACCTACAACGGAATCCTTTCAAGAATACGAGAACCAAATTATGAGCATCTCGGCAAGCAACATGAAAACGCCAACCGAGTCGAGGTTATTAATCTACCAAGAAATTGAAACTTATCTTTTATAAGAAGAGATAGTTTTATCTCTATCATTATCTTTCTTACTCTTATTCCTTTTTCTCTTTCTAGTTCAGAGCAGAGAGAATAATAAATTCGAGTTCGCGGTAGGATTTTAAGCGACGATGATGATGATGATGATGATGAGATAAAAAAAAAAAGAAACATAGAAAGATATATATATAAAGAGAGAGAGAGAGAGAGAGAGAGAGATAGAAAGATGATGAAGAAAAAGAAATCCTTTGCCATAGAGGCTGAAAAGATGAAAGAGCTTATTTTTTTGCACTTACTTAAGGGACACACCACCAGTTGTCGTCAATTAAGAATATCTATATATATCCGCTAATCTTACTTTTCTTACGTAATGTGTGATCCGTTCTGATCTCTTATCAGCAGGTCCACCAACTTCCCATCTTCCCAGAGAAATCAATAAACGATCAAGACTCGAACGACTTCACATGGGATCCTTCTTTTCGTTTTAAATCAACGCAACATTTTATTTTTGTATTACTTTAACCGTCTAGATTGATTTTATATAGAATTAAATTAATATTTTCATTTAAAGATTTCTTCTTCGTCGGAAAGATCGTTATCGAAAAAAGACAAAAAAAAAAAAAAAAAGAAATAGAATCAAATATTTGTGAAAGGTATCCGTTCGATGGAAAAATTTCGATTAAATTAACAGACATGCGATAACATTCGTTTTGTTTACTTGTCTATCAAAGCGTCAGAACGGATGATTCCAAAAACGCACGTACACGCATGTACACACACACACACATACACATGCACGTACATATTTAATTTTATTTAAATAAAGTCTAAACAGGGGATGGTGGGATGAAGGAGGAGAAGAAAAAGTTCGCAAGTTCGCAATACCTAGTTGGCTGTACGAAGGAGAAGAATATTTTTAACAAAATACAATTTAAACAAAAAGAAAACAAAATAGAAAGCAAGAGAAGTTGGGTGGGCGGGGGGAGGGGGGCTTGAGAAAGAATTCTTATGAAAGTGCTGGCTTTATTTCCGCGTCGAGTTAAAATCAACAAAAATAAAGAAACAAGGAAGAAACGAAAATGAAATAGTTGCTAGCAAGTTCCAAAAGAGCGAATAGAACGTATAAACGACGAGAGATGAGGTAGGTGGGGTTGAAGGGGAGGAAGAGGAGGAAAAGGAGGTAGAGGAAAAGGTAAGAGGTGGAGGGTGAGAATAGGGGAGTAGTAGAGGGGCAAGTGGCGCGATAATAGTGCAACATAAATAGTTGGCTCGAATCCAAGTGAGTTAATTGCTAGATCAGCGGTTGCTTCGTTTTCCCAACGTGGTCGCCGGGGCTCGGATAAGTTTTTTCTTGGCAAAAGCTATGCTTAAGCTCGCAAGATATTCCCACTTGATGTGCCGTCGTTAGGGGAGTCACGCATTTAGATCTCATTTGAGATTAAATCTTTCCTACCTGTTTAATGTTCAGGAATATGCGAGGTTTACTTCCATCTCTCTCTTTCCCCCCTCTCTCTCTATCGCCCTTTCGCATTCATTCTCTATTTTTCCGTTTTTTTACTTCTTTCATATTTGTTCTCATTCGATAAGGAGAAAGAAGTAAAAAAAAGCAGAGGAGAGGAAAGAGGAGGAAAAAAAAAATTACAGAAAATATAAATTATTCGATCCTATCGTTACACTTTCTGCTCGAACGACTAATAATAAATTATTTTCGATGAAAAATCGGATTTTTTGTTCGACATTGACGAAATACAATTCATTTTTGCCACCCTCCGAGTCCATTCTTTCATTTCGTTTCTTTCCTCGATGTGGCGATAATAAAAGTAATAGGAAAAAAATAAAAGCGTGGGGGAGAGGAAGGAGGAGGAGGAGGAAGAGGAGGAGGAGGAGAGTTGAAACCGACGGTACGAATAAAATATATCGCTTGACGGGATATCTTATATCTATAAGGATATTTGAGTCGTCACGGCAGTGAATCTTCGAGAAAAGATAAATGAATATAGAAAAAGATAAAAAGACAGAAAGAAAGAAAGAGACAGAGAGAGAAAGGACCCTTTATTATTATTTTAATGAAAAATATTCGAGGAAAAAGATAAAGGGGAACAATGATCGAAGGTAAACAGAAATTCATCTTATTTGTGGGAAAAAAAAAAGAAAGAAAGAAGAAACGATACCACCGAAACCACACCCCCTTTTGGCTTCGTTAAAAGAAAAAATAATTAAAAACTTTCCCTTATCTATCTATCTGTCTATCTATCTATCTATCTATAATAATATTCCGCTGACCTGTTTATAAAAAAAAGAGACAGAAAGAAACAGAGAAAGAGAGAAATAGAAGGGATCCATTTGGAAGATAATCGATTTTCTAATGAGAACGATAGTTGGGAACGCAAAAGTTAACATTAATTTTTGTTGTAATTTTTGTTGTTGTTTCTTCGTTCGTGTCTTACTTAAATAAAATCGACTAAATCCTAGATAGTATGGGTCAATTAGCAGTAAATATTACTCGCCTCGTTCGAGTTAAGCCTGGGTTAAACGCCAGCTTCGAACAACTTTATCCAGTAGTTAGTTAAGCTTCTCTCTCTTCCTCTCTCTCTCTTCTTCTCTCTCTCTCTTCCTCTCTTTAACTCCCTGTCTCTTACTCTCAGAAACAAACCAATTACAGCGTTGTGCATTCTATAAAGGGACATCGACTGCTATTCGATCGGAGATGAAGTAGGCCATATGTGGTTAACTTCGCGTTAAACGCGAAACAGCTGATCCTTAATGACCCATTCGCGGAATTAGCCGATGCAATTAATGGTTGGATCGATGGAGACCCATCCTATAATGCGTAATAACCGGCACTCGCTGTCCACACCCTTTTCTATCTCTCTCTCTCATTCTCATTCTCTGACTCATTTTCATTCTCATTTATATACTCTCTCGAGTAAGATATAAATAAAAATTATAGTTCATTAAACAATCGGTCCAATCCGGACCATTCGTCATTAATCAAATACAATCTCAGAATTAGTACACTCGAGTGTTTATATCTTGTAATAACAATAATGGGACACTTTACTTATATTTCTTTATTTTTGACAAACCTTATTTATCATATGTAATATTATTAAATCGAGGGGAAAAGAAAATACATCGACAAACCCCCGGTGTTATAGGATGAATTTAATTGAAAGAAACGAAATATTATATACCATTTTAAATGCGAACGAAGATAAGAAATTTAAGGATTTACTTTTTTTAGTCCCATAAAATGAATGAGAATGAAAAGGGGAAGTTGGTATACTTGAGATAATGGAATATGATAGACGGTTTTAAAGTAACAAACGTAGAGGATTACTTGATAAACTGTTTGAATCCCAAGCAACGCGATCGCGCTTTTGAGATTTTACGTCGAGAAAACCCAGCACATTTCGAGCATTGTGGACAACTAACTCTGCGTTACCAATTGTCGAAGTCGCGTGATCAGATTTACTGATGCAAGTACATCACACAGCTTTTTTTAATGTAAATAGTACACTTTACAATAGGTAATATAATACTATAATAATGCAACAATACACTACAGAATAAAAATTTTTATTTTATTGTTATTTTGACGCATCCCTAACACGTACAAGAAGCGCTATTGCTTCGATTGAAATTCATCGATATAAAATAAACAAAGCGCTATCGCGTTGCTCAATGTTTCTCAACATAAAATAAAATAAACGCTATCGTGCTGCTTGGGTCTTTTCATACTTATTTAGAGAAAGTGCGGTTGCGCTGTTTGGGATTCTTCGACAATGTTTTTTCATAACTCCCCGGGACTCAAATGGTTAAGGATATGAGAGATAAAAAGAAAATTCAAAAAATTCAAGTTTTCGGTCAAAATGGTTTGTCTCTTTTTCGTGAGTATAAAGGTCGAATATATATGTATGTATATATATATAATATGCACATACCGTAACTAAACTTTCTGTATTTCACTGACTTTATCACCTATACTAGCTTTCCTAAGATATTCCAAGGGCGTGTGTATCTTTACGAGAAGCAGTTACACGAAAATATTGTACATTCTGGTAAGATGTAAAGCGAGTTTCTCAGAAAAGGATAAGATGAGAGAGAGGGGGAGTTGGGGTTGGGTGGAGAGAGGGACAGTAAAGGTAGGAGTTAGTGGAATAAAAACGTAAAAGGGAAAAATTCGAAAGCTGAAAATTATGCGAACGTAAATCCATGGATAGCTTATGATCGTAAACGTAATCGATCGATGAAGACGAGCGATAAATAAATTTTTAGCCGGCTCGGCGGCCGCTCGCAAAACCTGCACGTAGTAACTTCGTGTCTTTTTATGAGGTAATAAACCGTCCAACCTTTCCTTCCTTCAAACTCATCCTCTCTCCGTTCCTCCCTTCTTGTTCTTCTCTACCTCCTCCTCCCCTACTCTCCTCTTGCAACACCAACGGCACTACACTTATGCTCTCAAACTCGAATCTTTACGCGCGAAAAGGTGCACAGGATAAGCTTTTTGTCAAGCTTCCAACTTGAATATTCGCGTTTGGCGTTGGCTGATGCTACCGTCTGATGCATGTGGTAGATACTGTTAATAGTGCTGGTAGTAGTAGTAGTAGTAGTAAGAGTAGTGTTATCGTAGAACGCGATAGGTGACTTAAAGTGTCATTAGTGTCAGCTCTTAACTATGTCCCGTTTACCGTCTGTCCTCCCACGAACATTCCGTGGATGGTTAAGACGAAAATTTATCTCGAAAGATATCTAAATGCATACTTTCTAGAAAATAATGACGATAAAATAACTTCTCTCTATCTCTGTTTCTCTATTTCTGTTTCTGTTTCTCTTTCTATCTCTCTCTCTCTCTCTCTCGTGTTTATTTCTTTTTAACGACATTCATTAACTCCAGGAGTGTATTTTTCTTTTTCATACGAAATGGATCGAGAAAGGAGATAACATTAGAGTTTACGTAAATTCGATTTTGATAAAACCCGTATAAAAACAATGAGAAATCGGTTGGGACATATCGAATAATCGTATAACTAGAACATAATTAATTATTGCAGCCTTCGCGAGATAACACTTTGAAAAGCAATTGGAGCAAGCGTGATCGGATTCGCTGGCAAAGCATTGCATCTCGTAAAACGTGACGTTGAACCTCGTTACGGGAATTTATTATAGTCGTCGTGACAACGGTCCTTCTACAATCGTAAAAGCGTCAAATGAAGAAAGAGAGAGAAAGAAACAAAGATAGATAAAAAGATAGAAAAAGATAGAAAAAGATAGATAAAGAGAGAAAGAGGAAAAGAAAAAAAGATAAAGGGACACGTAAAAACCAACAGTCAGAGAAAGAAAAAGAAAAGGATAATGCATGTAATAATTTTTGACTCTGATGGTTCTACAATTGGAGTTACTTATTGAAAATAGTAATTATGCGAGAAAAAAATTCTATGTCCAGGACGAATGAACTTTCGGTATTTTGAGTTTAAGGTACGCTACTATTACACTACTTGTCGAGAGTTAAAGGATTTACGAAAAAGTAAAAGATATAAAATGCGAGAAAATAAAAGACAAATAGGTAGTACGGTGACATATTTTTGCTTTCTAGCGCACCGAGATAAAAAGGAGAAAAAGTGAGAGAAAGGGTAGGAAAGGCCGAGGAGAACAGCATTCTCGAGGACGAGGCGGATTGAAAGCGTCCTTACCGAACAGCATCAAATACGTGCATGTACTATATGTATCTATGTACCAACCCTCCCTGCCTCCCTATCTATCCAATATCATACAAACCTTCGTCAAAGAATACGCTTCGTCGAAAGATAAATAACGCCAGCCGATACTTTTTTTCCCGTATTTCCACAATACGATTGTTCTGACGTTGACGTTTTCCTTCACTCTTTGCAATAATCTACTTTTCAGAAATATCTTCTTTTTATTTTCCTCTATCTCTATTTTTCTACATTCGTGTGAATTTTTATCTCTATGGAAACAAACAAAAATATGTTTTAATAAATCTTACTTAAATCGTTATTTTTATACATATACAACGAGTTTGGAAGAAAAATAAAAACTTTTATTCAAAATTAAATATTACCAAAACATATTTGGTTTAACAGAATTTCCAATTTCCCGATATTTCCAAAACATATTTTATTTAACAGGATTTCGTATTACAAATATTTTCAAATAACCGCTTTTCGGGTTTTTCGAAAAAGCAGAGAATATCTTAAAAAGTCAATAATTATTAATTTTAGTTTAAAAAAAAAATAAAAAAAATGTGTCCGTTTATTTAAAAAATATTCATAGAATATCACGAAAAAAAATATATATATAAATAAAATAAAATATACTCCACGTATGAAAGTAAATAAAAAGACAAAATTAAAGTAACTAAAAAAGCCTAAAAAAGCCTAAAAAAGTATTTTAAAAAATAAATTCGTTTTTCTACAATATTCTCGTATCCGAGGCCAATTTCTATTTCAAATATTAACGGGCATTTCCATCAAATAATTAATGAATTGTCAGCTATTAATTCTAATATCTAAAGGTAGTTCTTGAAATGTAAACAACACGGTTTAAAAATTTTACGAATTAATCTAAACAAACAAAAAAAACTGAGTTTTATATAAACCCAGTTTTTAGAAAGCTGACAAATGTTACTTGAAAAAAAAAAAAGAAAAAGAATGTATTGTTTCAAAAAATACCCTTTTTAGTTGGTTCAAAATTTGTTTGTTTGACGAATGAGAACAAGTTTTGTGTTATAGTTATTTTCGAAAAATGATTTGAAAAGCAAGGGAAATTTGATAAACGGTTTTATCAGTTTACGAGTTAATTTGCAAATGAAACTACTACTCGTTATGGGTATACATTTTTATTGCATGGAACAAGAAGATATTGCTTTACTATTATATTACATGCGTATGATTTTCAAACAAATTGCTCAACCGAGCATAAACCAAACCGTAGCAGAGTTTAAGCGGTGTATCGATATATTACACGTAAAGGTTTAATTATGGTATATAATTATTAGATAATATGATAGAATGATTAGTTTCTTCACGCGTATTAAGTGCGTCCAAAAATTAATCAGCTTACTTTAGTTTGACGCGCATAAAGTGATATATATTACACTCTTATCAAATTATCGTTACATCGTTTTATTATTAAGTTCATCCCATCGATACCAACGAACGATCCTTCTATCAGTTCACATATGCAATCGATTATTTCAATTCGCTACTAATTAAAATCTAATGAAATGAATATTCAAACATGATAGTTGAAATTTTTATCACAACAGATTAATATATTTAAAGAAAATATTTATTTATGTAAATTTATTAGAGAAAATAAATATTTTTTGTTCGATATGAAAGAACTGTAATGAAAATTCCATTAACGAAAAACATATATAATATACCCCGATCCTTTTATATTTTAAATATTATAAATCGAAAAATATTCTATCTGTGGAATAACGATATTCAATAAATCTCAAAATTGAATTACCCATTTGATATCAGGGGAAAGGAGAAAAGAAAGCACACTTTTTCTATTTGTATCAAAATCGAGTGGAAGAATCGTTTGTCCAATCACGAACCGAGCTATATCCATCGCGTGCCGTTTCCCATTTTCCAGTATTTAACAGCTTGCACATTCTCACATTGTGCTTCGATCTTAATCAAAATTTTTCTCTCTCTCTCTCTCTCTCTCCTTCTCTCGTCCATCTACAATTCTTGTTGAAAGTAATTACTACGCGTACGAATGACCCAAATATTTTTTCCACGTATTACGATAGTCATTAGTATCTCACAATCAGTTGCAAATAAAAAATAATTATATCAAACTCGAGTTAAACAAGTTGAAATTATTTATTCTTGCTTAAAGTAATAATTATCTATGCGTTATTTGTTAGAATAATGATGATCGAGTTGATAAAAATAATAAAAACAAAAAAAAAGAAACAAAAATCAGTGGTTTGATACAAAATTAGCATCTACAATATGAAACATAATTAAGGTATTTTATTACTAATTAGCAAAAATGAAGCTACCAGCGTTATCTCACATTGAATTTCATTGATAATATAATATTCCTTTTATCTTGTTTAATCGAATAGAAAACCAAACTCGCAATTAAGCATGATGATTGACGAACACGATGAATATTTAATGATCCCGAAATCTACATTTAAAGAAAACACAACTAATTTTGAAAATTAACTTATTCCCACTTAAATGCAAATCTCAACTTTAATTTATTTTTATTCCTCTTTCTTTTTCTTTCTCTCTCCTTTTTTCTTCTTTTCTTTATTTCCTATGAGAACAGACGAAGGCAATAAAAGTTTCAACCTTTCGTATTATTTTTCTGCTACAATTTTTACGACACTATATACCCAGCTTTTTAATATTTCTCTAATACACGTTTTAAATTCTGAAAAAATATAAAAACAGTAATGCTTAACGACTTCTATGGATTACTTCTTGAAAATAAAATCAAATGCATTTCCTCGAAATTCATCAATTTGTATTTATTGGAAAATATAGACAAAGTAATTTCAAATTGTGTAGAATCGTACGCAAAAGAACAAACGCTTTCGTTTATTTTATTCGATACAAATAACTAATAAAAAAAATGAGATAATCATAAAATTTAATGAACTCCTAGAAAATATTACATTTAATCAAATATTATATTTAATCTTCTATGATTCGTTGCACAACGGTAAAATTAAAATCAAAGTATTCTTTAATATCGTTTAATCGAGAAAATATATTCTTATCCTAAGATCTAATATAAATAAAAATAATAATAATAATAAATATATACGTAAACCCTTGAAGGGGATAAAATACCAAAGGAAAACGAGAAAATAATTGGATAAGACTATGCAGAAATTGAACTGGAATTGAAATCCTTAGGGAAGAGGGAAGAGAAAAAAAATCAAATATTGATCTTTAAAGGTCGAAGAAAAAATGCGTCTCGGTGGGCGTGTAAATTCAAGAAAAAAGGAATTTTTGCGTCGAATCTTCGATATCGAGAACGCGTCGTCGTCTCGGTCCATAAATTTTTACGACGAATCGGGAGAAAGGAACGACGATCCTTGGACTATAGTCACCGGCAGAATTGAACGAAAGAGAGAAAAATATAGAGAAATAGAGAGAAATAGAAAGATTAGAGAGAGATAGAGAAAGAAAGAAAGAATGAGTGAGTGAGTGGGTGAACGAGAAGAGTAGGAAAGAGGTGAATAGAAAATTAAAGGCAAAAGAAAAAAAAAAAAAAGGAGAAGGAGAATATCGAAAATCCGAATAAAAATCAGTTATTCCGATTCTGCTGGAAACGAAACGATAAAAAAAAATGAAAAAGAAAAAAAAAATATGTCACATTAGAGATATGAAAGGAAAAAATTTTTTTTTCTCCTTCTTTCATTTCCTGTCCTTTTTATTGGAAAAGAAGAGACAGAAGAAGAGAGAAAAAAAAAATCAACGAAATATCGTCAGGAGTAAACTTTCACACGCTTTTGAAAGTATTATTCTTTTTATTCGTTCGTTAAAAAGTAGTAGCCAGATCTCGAAGGGTTTGTTAAAATACGCTCCAATGATTTCGCTTAAAGGTTCTTTCGACATTTCTTACGATTAGGTATTTCATTCGTGTGCCACAACTTGCGTTGCAAACGTTAAACTCCTAATCGAATTTCGAAATGGAGACTGGTAGTAGTCGAGATCTTCCTGCAAAGAATCGAGGTTAATCTCATCGAGTTTATGATACTATCTGAAAATCGAAAAATCGAATTATTTGTGGAATAATAAAGTAATCGTTTCGTTGTTACGATGCTATCTCTCTCTCTCTCTCTCCCCCACTTTCTTTCTGGTTCAAGTACTTACAAGCTGTTTCCCAGTCACTAAATGAAAATCGCATGAAACGAAATTGAAGAGAATTTCGTTGAATGATAAAAGAAAAATAAAGAAGAAGGGAACAGACGGAGGGAGAATGAACGGAGGACGACAATTTACGAGGAAAGTTATTTTACAAAATAAATTATTATTCTCTATCGTACTCTCTATTTCTTCTTTCTCTTTCTCTTTCTCTAATTGTCAGGTTTCTCTCTTCTATCTTTTTCTTTCTACCTTTAACGAATGAAGCATTAAATCTAATTGTAAGTCAAAGAAGTGAGAAAACTTTGTCTTAAAACGGTGTACGCCTAAAGCGTATAATTAAATTATCTTCTTCTAAGAGTTCAAGGAGGTAATGACGTTCAATAAAAAGAAAGAGAAATAAGGAAATTCGTGAAACCCGTTAATTACTTGTCACCGGCAATTATTCCCACTTAAATAACACATAAAATCATCGCAGCAGTTTCAACGATTAGCGTGAGAGAAATTTTCGTTTTTCATTATTCGAGATAATTTTCAGGTGACTTTACTTTCAGACCGCAGCTAATTATGAATGACCGACTTTAGTTCATTCGTTATTAACGTTTATTTTATAAAAAAATTTTTTTTGTTTTTTTTTCTTATAAAAACAATTGCAAATAAATGGATAGAGATGACGCTATATGCAATATTAATATATTCACATAACGTATAATTATTTTATTAATAATTAAATAATATATCTTTTTGGATATATAATAACTTAAAGATATTAGATTATGCTGCTCCCTTGTGAATCGAAAACGATTCATCGAGCCACGTGACTCATTGATGGGCCACCACAATATGAAAATATATTATGTATGATAATTATATGTCAAGTGATGATATTATCAAACATTTTACATGATCGTATTTCATTTTACATTAAATAATTATACCGACTTGAATGGAAAATGTATCCGTCCACGTGATATTTAACATAAATTAATTGTTTATCACAACAAATTCCTGTGATTATCAAATCAAAAAGTAGATAGATTTAAAAATAAAAAAATAAAGAAAAAAATAAAGAAACAAAGCGACGTTTTTACAAGCCTTAATAAACGTTTAAAAATAAATAAAAATAAAAATAAAAGAAGAGTAAAAAGAATTCTTATCAGAGACTCGATATAATTAAAATGTTAAATGACACACACGTTCTCTAATGAGCAATTAATTGAATGCAAAATTAATAATATTGCCCTAAGAGTCGTGAATAAATGCGACAAGTGAAATCCGAGTAATTTAATACAATGAACTTCTATATTACTTTAATTTATGTGTTAGTGTTTTAAGAAGAATGACATTATTTTATCCTATTTATTTCTTCTTCGTTTTTTCTTTCCTCTTTAATCACATCAAATATAAACTCGGTTACACAAAATACGATTTTAAAATTAGACATTAATGAGACTGAGATGGAAAAACTTTGAGACATTCATCGTAAATCCGTGATACATGGATCGTTTATCATTAACAATGTTATGATCAATTTAACATTAAACCTACCATATTAAATTTTTCAAATGTAACAGATTTTTAACGTAAGTTATATTTTATATTATCGAATGCAGATAAAAGTCAATCTAAGAGTATCGGTGTAAATAATAAATAAAAATTGAAAAGCAATAAAATCGAGAGATTTTGATAGAAAAATTTGAAACCGGTCGTAATGCGTGATACGTTTAATGTTGAAAAAAAAAGAAAAAAGAAAAGCCAATTCGTTAATATTTCTTAACTTTCGTTCTTTTCGTCTAACTTTAGATCAGTTTTGTTAGTGTAGCTACGTCGCTCGTCGTAAAACAGGGAAGATGGTACCATGTTCGAGGGATTAGGGGTGGTGAGTTGGTGTACGTTGAAACGTTCGACCAAAATCAGAATCGTAGGAGGAGGAAAAAAAGGGGGAGGAGGAGGGAGAGGAAGATTACGAGCAGGTTTAACGGTTATGACTATACGACGGGATTGGGTCAAGCAAGTATCTGCCTCGCGGATAGAATACATCCACGATTACGTTGGATTCACGACGGTCAGGTTATATCGCGATTTCGAAAATGGCAACAAGCAAAACCAACGACGAACTTTCTGACCTCGATCCTCAGCCCGAAATGGGATTCTTATAAATATCGCTTCGATAATAACACCATTCGATCCAACTTTCTTTCTTCTTTTTATTTTTTTTTTTCAAAAATTCCATTAAAATCCTACGTGTACGGTATATCTAAATTCACATACAATATATATATAACCTATGTATATACAAGTGCAACTCATTTATAGTTTATCTTTAATAACGCATAAAAAAAGAACAAAAAATCTAATCGATAAATTTTTAATTAAGTATATATAAAGGAATGTTTGTAAGCTTGTAGTTTATTATGCATCATTATGAAATAAATCTAACACGAGATTATATTTTAAACCCTTTCAATTCTTTGGATACAGCAAAAGTTATTCGCGTTAATTATGAACGCGTGCATAAAATATCCGATTAAAAAATTGTACAACGTTACGATTACTTATTAAATTTTTTTTCGAAAATTATTGATATAATATGTTAAACATGAAACCTATCACGAGCGGTCAAATGTTAAAAAAGTTAAAAATTATGGTCAGCTTACTTTAGATGTACTTTGTCGTTATATCCAATGCTGCATATCCATATCCATATCTGCACGTATCCATATATGCACTACACAAACTCGGTCACATATGCATATCACTTGCATAAGAAGAAAACACTCACACATGTATACGTAACGCAAAATAAATTATATACTTTAAATAATATCCTTGTTATTTCTTCCGACGCTCGAAGAAGACTAACGATTATTACGAAAAGTAGTTACGAATACATTCGAAAGATACCGAACATACCCGAAGGTCAAATACAAATCTAACGACGAAATGACAACGTTCGGTTGCCGACACCGGCCGAAGAGTGACGGAGAGAGGCGAACGTAAACAAAACATTGAACGTTCAACTAAGCCGGTAGTTAAGGAATGTTTTTCTTTGTGTATTTCATATTTAACGAATTTACTAGAATTTACCGAGAGATATAAGCAGTATCGATGTTGAGCTCGTTTGACTCGGACGTACATCTTCGCCTATCTTTCTCTCAATACATTGGGTACGTATGGGATTATTACTTTGTTTCTGTACAGCTGACCTACTTTTGTATCGCTGACCTATTTTCCTTAACAGTAACCTACTTTTGATCAGCTGTTATCTATTTCTAATGATTGATTTTTATTTTTATTTCTTTATATTTAGATAATTAATAAGTGGATTTATATACATATCGATTATATTCGATTAAAACTATATAAAAATAATTGTTTAATGTATCTGAAATTTCTGCCCAAGCTTAATTACAATACATATACATATTAAAAATTACAGAATATCTCATTTCTTTCTTGAAAATTTGACTAGCATATTCGATTTGAAAAAAAAAGTGAGAAACTAGCGAGTATCGAGAGAAGAGTGAGATATTAATGAATGTTGAGACAATATCATAATCATTATCCTTTAGAGAGTATATCGAGTAATGCGTTATAAGATTGTGAGTTCGAGGGGCATGGCAACGTCATGCAGGGTTAATTGCTAATTTTTAATAAACTTAACTAAAAGCTTACGTTAATAACAAAGAAAACACGTAAGAGTTTTCTCTTTCGTTCGCATACTACATAATTGTTCAAAATATGTTCTAGCTTTTTCTTCTCTTTTACCTTTTTTTATTGCAGTATAATTTCATTTACTCCGGACGGTGAACTGGTTAAAATACAATGAAGAAAAAAACAAAGGTGAGAGAAAAGAAAAGAGGAAGTAAAAAATAATAACATCCTAGTCGAAGAACATGTATATATGTGTGTATGTCTGTATGTGTGCAATTTCATTGCGGAAACTTCGTTGAATTTTCGAGACACATGTTCTGTGCGTATCTTCTAACCCTTCTTCCCAACTTCCGCTTCTCTCTCTGTTTCTCTCTCTTTCTCTTTTCCTCTCTCCCTTCTATCGCTTTCTCTTGGGAACTTGGTTATCCTATTAGAGCGGCGAGCCTTTAACGCAGGATTCGAAGTTGAAGTTACGCTACCGTTCACGCTTCCGGATATCTTTTCAGTATATATACACACGTACATATATGTATATACTTATATGTTATATATATATAAGTTCACGGGTCATGCTAAGAATATGTTACGACACTATGCACTCGAAACTTTATACTTTCGAAAGATTTTTTTATGTTCTTATTTTTCACCCTTTTTTCCCATCTTTTTTTCCTCTCACTCTTCCTCTATTTTTCTTTCTTTCTTGTAAACCCACTGTTTACTTATCGTTGGTTAAAAAATACACTACTTAATATTCATTTAATTATAGATAACAATAATTATTGCAGAATAAAATTAAACTAAGATTCACATCAAATCTTATCCGAGGAAACACATATAATTATATAAACCGAATTTATATTCTTTGAGTTACTTATTTTTTTTCTTTTAATATTTGTCATAAAATAATAGGTACCTTATCTTCTCCGTTATTTCATCCTCTTTAACGCATTTAAATGTTTACTATTAACATTAGTTTGCCTCTTTACTTATTTATTAAAGCTTATCATAATTAATTATTTACTTCAACACTTAATCTTCTTTCCCTTGAGAGAAACAATTTATTTTTCCAACCTGTAAACCACGTTACTTGTATATACTTCTTAACTTTTTTCATATACGTTGGAACTATTATTCTGTGTGTTAATTATCACTATTATATATAAATTACTTTTTTCTTATACCTTCATATTCAAATTGAACCTTTGCTATGACGATAAATAAATTTTCTTCTATCTTTTTTTCTTTCTCTTTCTCTATCTATCTCTCTCTCTCTCTCTCTCTCACTTTCTTCTTATCCTCTTTAACGTCGCTCCAATTGGCCGGTTCTCATCTCTTTTGTCGGTTTAAAGCCAGCGGCATGCCACAAAAAGTGACAGTAGTATAATCAGGCCAGTCTCTCAATGGCGCACTTTCGTTGCCTGCAGGCAATCACCCTTCTCCACATTCAGATTGCAAACTACGGATAAACTTGCACGAGAAATTCGCATACGGGACTACTCTCCTACATGTCGTCTCTTGATTACTCGTTACAATGTAAAAACTAAAATTACGATTATATGAAAAGAAGTAATGTAAGGAGATGAGAAAACTAAAATGACCGAACGGGGAGAAACAAACAAATAAATTAGAAAAATATTAAATCGATGTAATTTTAAAAACAATTACAACCAACAACAAATTAAAAGAAACGAAGAAAAATAAATATTAAAATTAATAAAAATTCGAAATATATAAAATGATAATTTGTCTCTTTACATCTTAAGTGAAGCATTAAAATTAAAATAAAAATTAATATGAGAAATAAAGATCATATTTAAAAATAACGTGTTATGAATTACTTTTATTCGTCCAAATATATTATGATAATAAAAAATTAATATAATATATATATAAATGTAAAAAAATGTAAAAAGCAAAAAATTTTGAATGTATTTTATGTACGATCATAGCATTGATATATGTTTAAATTATACCGTAACACAGTTTCTCATAGATCATTGATTAGAAGTAGCTGACCAGTATAACCGAAGTCCACGAATTCTCACGCGAATCAAAGTCGTAATTACGTTTGCTGATCGAGAATATACGCCGAAGGGGAGTACCTTCCCGCTTGAATTCATCGAATTGTTTGCTCTCGTGAAACGCTCCTATACGGTTACTGTTTGCTTTAAGATTACAACAATGCCGCTTGAATACTCGACCTCATGACCTCCTTCAATACCCAAATAACCGATAATTGGATACAACACGTAAGCCAAAAAGAGAAACACGCGTACCCAAAGAGAAAGATAGCAGATAACTATAGACTAAACTAAAAAGGAAACCCTTTCGTTTGTTTCATACGAGATTAAAATTGTAATTATCTTTACCCGATATCGTTTCATTATCTTTCATACTTCCTTCTAAGCTTTTTTCGCTTTTTTTTCTTCGCTATTATAAATATAATAAAAAAATATATTAGAAAGCAACTTTTTATAGTTTCTTTTTTCGCGTATTAAAATGTATGTAAAAAAGAAAAAAATAGTCAATAAAATTTCTTACTATTATTCCAGAGAAAAATAATCATTTTCATTTGTCACGTTTTAATAAGTCGGTAGGATTAAGCTAAATTATATGAGCTATTATATTTGAAAATGACATAAATCCACCTTTATTCATTTCAAGATAATTAATGTTTTGCGTTTAACAATATATCTTCACAAGTATTGGTAACTTGTAATTCATTTATTTTACTTTTTCTAAATTCTAAATCATATGAAATTTGAATATAAGTGGTATACTCAACATTTGAAATTTAATCAAACGATAAAGAACGGTAAAGTTTTATTTGTTTAATTCAAAGAAATATTTATACTTTCTGTATATTGATTTTATATATTTTTTATAAATATACAATAAAGAAGATATCCACGTTTTTCTATGAATCAAACTTTAACTTATTTTCTTTTTTCAAAATTGGACTTACGTCATATTTAAATATGATTCATATTACGAATTTATATAAAACATTCTTTCTCTCTCTCTCTCCTTCTCTCTTTCTTTTTTTCTTTCTAATACATGCGTATGACACTACGTAAATGTACAAGGTGTTCCAACAAAAATATTAATCTGAATTATTATTAAATCGCATATTCGAAAGTTCTTTTCCGAATGAAATCTTTCATTTCGATTATTATTTGAAAATTTCGAAGTGCATTATTTTCAACTAAAAAAAGAAAATAACAAAAATACCAAGACCTTTGAAAAAAAAAACAGCACGACACACCCTTCTTTCCTATTGTCGTTAAAAATTTTCAAAAAGGGGGAAAAGGGAAGTAAATTTAATACAACAATCTGTTCCACCCTATTAAAACAAAAGATATACTTTTCGTAGAACATTTTTTGAAATAATTATCATATTTTCCCAAGGTATATGATTTTTGATCGGACACACCCCGTATATCTACGAAGGTATAGAACACCAGAGATATAATAACGAGTACGCTCGTTCACTCTCCAATGCTGGAAATAAAAAAAAAAATAATAAAAGAAAAGGGAAAATGAATTTCCTCGCTTTCGTTGCGGACGAACGAAACAGAAAATATGTGCGGTGCTTATGCTGACGTACGCCGCGTAAAAAGGTGGTGGGATAGGGGTGAAAAAAAGGGAAGAAAGAGAAAAGAAAAAAGAAAGAGAGAAGAGAAAGAGAAAGGAGAGAGAGAAAGAGAGAGAGAGAGGAAGGTAGTAGAAAAAAAAAGGAAGAAAAAAAAAAATAACGCTTGACTCTCGCTCAATTTATCGCAGCTTTTTTCCGCCTGCGAATACAGGGACGATTAATTAGCAACTACGTTCGAAATCATCAGCACGAGTCGCCGCCGTGCGAGCTGTTCTCGGTCGATATCATTCGTGTTCCGAGGGGTTGTTCTGTTCAGTCCATGGAGAATACAGTGCTTTCATTTGTACTAGTCAAAAACACCTCCTCGAAAATGCGAGAGAAAGACAAAGAAACTCTACTTTATAAAATATATATAATATATAAGTATAAACCGTTAAAAACCATCTGCGTAATTTTTTAACTTACATATGTATAGATATTAGAAACTCTTGACTTTCTTTGTTTCCTTTCTTTCTTTATGTTTTTATTTTTCTTTTTATATTTATATTAATTAAGTCAATCGTTGCTATAATTTAAAAGAGACCATTTTATAATAAGTACTGAGAGTGAGTTGAAAAGTTTTAGAGTCTCGATAAAAGCAAATACTTCTTTTACATCCACTTTCTTTTGAAATTAAAGTGAATTTGATCGGAATGTGTTTTGTGAATAATCTCTTTTCTTTTTATGTTTGTTTGAAATGAGAATGTTTATACCAGTTGATTTTGTCCAACAATTTTACGTATACCTTATTTGTACTTTAATCAATTGTTATCATCGAAGTTTAGATTTTTTTTGTTAATTAATTACTGTCAATATATATAAAATTTGATATTATCACAAATGAAAAAAAAAAAACAATGAATAAATGCAAAATATTAAATATTAATTCAAGATTGAAAACCACGTTCGGTGGTACGTTTAGTGTTTGAAATTAGTCGCAATTAATAATAATAATCTTTGTTTGTAGTAGATATTTTGTTCTTTTAGTAATAATTAAATACCACAAGAAAGACATTTCCAATGAATCGAGACACGCTATGGTATTTTATAATTCATTGCATCGTGTGCATGAAGATCTTCAAAACGAGAAAAAGAACGGACCATCACGATCTCTATCTTGTTTTATGATCTTGTTTTAAAATGTAAGTCTTCGGGTTGAAAATAAGACACAGACAAACGATATCTTTAGATAACTCTCTTCTATCTTATAGATAGAACCAGGTCAAAAGTTCTTATTTCTAGACGGAGAACTTTCAACGGGACGTCATTTACTTACAAACTTAATCTGTTACTCTTGACGATATTATTAAATTATCTTAATAGCGATTCAATGTCATTGAGTTTAAAAAAAAAAAGAAGAAACCAATATACTTCGATACATTTGCTCGATAATATATTCCATATTAATGAAAGATCTTAACGTGTATTGTACCTAAACCCCTCAATAAAATTTTCAAAATATCGTCAAATTTGTACGAAACATTTCGATCGTTTGATTAATTTCCAAAAATTGATATGTAACAGATTCTACAATTTCGTATTAAATGCATACGTACATACGCGTGTATGTAAATATGATCCAAAAAAAAAAAAAACGTATCAAATATTGACTCGGGGAAAAAGTTTTTTCGTATTTTCACGATAAACAATTTAAACAAAAATACAACAAGACCGGTACATTTGCAACCGTGATATCGGTAAATAATTAAACATCTATGTTGTACGATAAAACAGTTTTAAAATATTTAGAAAAAGTTGAATACAAAATATAAAAAAAAGAAAAAAGGAAAAATGCACTTTTGCATTAAAATACGATTAAAAACTTATTTCCCGATCCAATAAATTGGGAACGTTAAATAATAGTTCTAACATTAAAAAATATCTACAACACTCTGGAATATAAAATAAGACCGAGTATCTTTTCGTGTTGTTTAAGATTCTTTTGTTACAGTAACATTCCCTCTCTCACTCTCTTTTTCTTTTTGTTATTTTTCTTTTTTTATATATATATTTTTTTTTAGAAAGATGATACAAATGCATACGTATGCATTGTTTGTATATTTAGAGAAAAGAGTAAATTCAAAGAATAGAAAAATGTATAAGAGAAAGAGAGAGAGAGAGAGATATATATATATAAAACTAGCAGTTTTCTAATACCATGAGCAACGAGGACAGTGGATTTAAGGGAGCGAATGTGCACCGTTACGTAACACTTCTCGACAGTGTATTATCTGACGTCATTTCAACTCTGATTTGCTCGAACCTGAAGAGGAGAGACCGGGTTGTGAGTGTTCTCATTCGTTTCTGCCAAGAACACCAACGAAGAACGTGATTGCAACGTGAAGTAGCTGATCGTCGGTCAATTAGTGTCTTCCAACCAAGAAAACTATTTTGGAAAACAGCTTTTCACTGATTGCAAGTCGTCCTGGTATATGTAGGTATGTACTCTCAGCGGCTTTCAGAACAACGACAGAAACTTTTCAAATATATATAGGTATATATATATATAAGAGAAAAGAAGAAAACGTGGTAAGAATTTACAAATATCTTCTAAAGTATAGAAGACGTTCGGTGGATCATAGAAAAAGATAATATTGTTATCTCGATACTATAAGCTAGTTTTCAAATATCAAAGTGTTTTTTTTTTACATTTATCATTCAAGTCCGAGTATGAGGTATATTGAATTTCTTCTTCATTGAATATTAAAATCTGCAAATGATTATAAAAGATTTTATAATAATTGTTTATTTGTAATCGAATGGGTGGAAGATTATAGAAAACCCGACTCCAAACATATATGTTCTCATTAGAGAAATTAGTCTTTCCACATGAACAAAAACGAGTGTACGGGTATTAACTCCCTCTCTTTCTCCCACCCCTTCAGTTAAAAAAAAAATACTCTTTTGCGTATTAATGGCTCATATTTGGACTCGATAATGTCATTATTAAAATCTCATTGTCAGACTTGATTCTATATGTATAGAATAATCTCCGAATAACGTGCAGGTGTTCGAACAAGAACACCTCTTCAAAGTTTGGACAGGATGATCACGATGCAAGAACGAGAAACGTTTTGGTTAGAAGAGGATAGAGAACTATCTCAAACTATATGGACCAGTAACAATTTCAAACTATCGTAACACCATCTCTCTAGATCCAACAAGAAGAGAAGATCTTCTACAGGGATATACGTATCTCGTTGCTCTTAAAGCTCGCTTACGTAACGAATTTTTTTTTTTCCACCCATTCTTCTTCATTCCTCGATGAATCTCTCGGATTCGAAAAAAAAACCACCAAAAAAAAATCACAAACCCTTAACCGTAATCGGTAGAGTTTTTATGATTAACGTTACGACATTATCGTTATCCTATATGAACCCATACTTCTCCCTCTCTCACATCTTAACAGTATACACATATATGAGACTTCATTCTAAGCGGATTTCAAACACTCTTTCAACCCCTTCTTCGTCACCTTACCATCTCTCTTTCTCTCTTTCTCTTTCTCTTTCTTACACACTTTCTTTCTTTCCATCTTACTTTTAGCCTCCCTTTTTCGCAACGCCAGAAGCTACGTAGAAAAACGATTGTTCGCAAGCTTTTAAAGTTCTCTTCGCGCTTTTTATCATTCTCAAAGTCTCCTTCGGGCCAAACTATCTGTTTCTTTCTCACTCATTCTCTCTTTCTCTCTCTGTCTCTCCTTCTCTTTCTCGCATCCCTTGACATAGGAACTCTTCTCCTATAAAAGACACAGAGTTCGAGAAAAGGGTAACGAAGAAGGGCAACGTGAAGTAACGAGTGGATGGAAGGAAGTAAGAACGGTCGGCAAAGTATCATTTGTCAAATGCAACTCGTTTGCCCTATAGTGAAGTAGGTATCTCCTGAGGCCTTTCCTTTTAGACACCACCGTCATTTTCTTAGCTGTAATGATTCCGACCTTTTCGAATTCGCCTAGGACTTCCATTTGTGACTTATCCTTTCCCTTCGACGACTCACATACACACGCATGGAATATATTCAAACGGTGCTAGAACTAAACGCAATAAAGATCAGTCTGGGATAGGAGTTTTTATTTTTTTCTTCTTAATGATAAATACGTCTCTCTCTCTCGAGAGAGAGAAAGAGACCGAAGAAGAAGCAAAAAAGAAAATACGGAACGAACAATGATCTTCGATACAAGGAAAAAGAAAAAACAAAAAATATTCCCATAAAATTTCATCCCCGATTACTTCAAATATCCTATGCTGAATGGAGTAATACCGCAGAAATATATTTCTTTGTTTTCATTATATTTTTATTTCGTTTTTAATGAAAAAAAAAACCATAACTTTTTCTTCCAATCCAACATAAATGAGATGAATTTGAGGAAAAAAAAAATCCAAAATGCGAGAAAGAATGGTAGAAAGGAAGGAAGGAAGGAAGGAAGGAAGGACGGAAGGAAATAAGATCGATGAAATAAATTTTCTAAAAGACCCGCGTTACATACATACAACAGCCAAAGGATATTGATATAAATAAAATGATAAGAGTATGACGGTTTTAAATGGCCCGCGGGCTTTAAACGGAAATGGCGATAGATTATATACAGATATACAACGTGTATGAAAAACGTTTACTAAAAAGAAAACAGAAGAAACTAAAAAGAAAAAAATCGATGTACACCAACCAGCGTGGCCGCGGGTTTGTGCTTTTCTTTAATCGCAAACAGCATCAGATTCGCGAAGTTTGTTATACACGCCCCCTCCGTCATCCTCCATACCCCTTCGCGTACCGGTAATAGAAGTAAAATGTAATGTACGATATGGGACAATCCAATTTCCCAGTTCTCTCTTTCTCTCTCTCTCTCTCTCTTACTCTTATTCCTCTTTTTCTTTTATCCTGTCACTAAAAACGATTTTTATCGAGCATCCGAACGTAGAAAGATACCTCCTCTTCCGTCGAACTTCCTGCATACCCTGCATAACTCTTAACATTTTTCTCCTTTATCCATCTCTTTCTTTCTTTATTTTATTCTTTTTCTATATTTGTTCCTCTCCTCGCCTAGTCTTTCTATCGTTCTCTCATAGCTCGCGTATTTCCTATTCCGCATCATAACTTTTACCGGGTCGTTTGGTCAGTAACGTGGAAAAGGATTTTCAGCCTTAATCGTTTCTTCGACTTAAACGAGAAATACATTATGAGTTGTAGAACCCAAGGATCTATCTATCTCTCCTTCTTCCTCTTTCCCTCTCTCTCTCTCTCTCTTTCTCTCTCTATTTCTTCTAGTGCTCCTGAAGTAATAGGATTAATGTCCTCTCTCACAAATGGCTACCGGCAACACTGCAAATCGTTCTGTTCGTTCAGTTAGTTCAGTTAGTTCTTTCGTTCGTTCGTTCGTTCGTTCGTTTGTGCGAACGCTTAGCCAGGAATTGGAAATCGAAATCGTTTTTAAGTGAACAGATATATAAGTACTTACTTCATAGATACGTAATGATCAATCCTTCGTACGATCCTCTCATCTCTCGTATTCTTGGAACAAGAATGTTCCGATAGAAGACGAGATTCTTCGATGGGGGAGGGAAAAAACTACTTAACGGACGTACCTTTATCTTTCTTTACTTTTTTATTCTTTATAGGATGTAATAAAAGTGTTCCTCGCGTTGGACGAATAACAAGCACATTGAAATGATTTACTTATAATATCGTTGAAAGGATAAATAATTATAATAAAAATAAATAAATAAATATATATTTACAAGAATGATAAACGTTGGATATTAATGAAATTTAAATCGACTCTCGTGGAAATATTTTCTAATAAAAAATATATTAATGAAGAATAACGTTAAATAAAATATTATTTTAAAACGTTTAATAATCGAATTCCAATTTTCGAAATATTCATTCTCGTTATCGTTGTAAATTACTATTACGAATTCTTTACATTCTTATTATTTGTTAATAAACGTATATCGCATTGATAGGTATTATAAATAATCTCTACGTTTTAAACGATTTTTCTTTAATTCATTTAACTATTCGTTTATATAACAGAAAAAGATATATCATTTTCTCTCGTTTGTGTACTAATAATAGAATCAAAAAATTAAACAGAAAGAGAAAGAAAGAAAGAAACATAAATACAATTTCAATTGATGATATAAATTCATGAATGAATCGAACGTAGTCGTACAGTCGCGTGGTAGAGTATCGAATGCATTCTCGTGTAAATGTGTTTGAAGAAATTGACGAAAAAGTTTGGAGCTAGGGTAGGACACTTTGAAAGCATACTAATGTCCTCGTGTTTCCGCGTGAGAGCACGTATAAATGCGATGCGGTTTTACGAATTTTCTTTTTTTATTTTCCTTTTTTTTTTTCTCTTTCCCAGTAAAAAGAGAAATAGAAAGGGAAAGAGAAAGAGAGAGATTTTATCAAATTGGAGGATACACGAATATACATGCATACGATTTAATACTGCATTATTTTGAATGTGTACGTTCATGCATTTCGTAACCCATACCCCTCTTTCTACATTTTATTTTCATATCCTTTTAATGTAGGTGCGTTTAGTAATGTAGAGAGGTGGTGGTCTTGGTTGCTCGTATATATACTTTTATTCAGGAATTATCTCCAACAGCGTTATAAAGAGACATTGTCGTTACATTATCGCTGTTATTACTCTCATTTTTTATCTTTATATATAGGCATATATATATTTCTTTCCTTTTACTCTTCCTTTTAATCATACAATCTCTTTTTATTTTCTTTTTTCAACGATACTACTTCCTATAATAATTAACTTATCTCATCGTTAAAAAAAAAATATTTAAACGTATAACAAGAATAGTACCAAATAAAATAGCAAATGACAAAAATTACAGGAAAAAAAAAAACTGTAAGATACTAAAAAAAAAAACAGAAAAAAAGAAAGTTAATCCGTATCATCTTCTCGCGCATATTCTCTCGTTGAAAACGAAAAAGAAAAAAGAAATTTGAAGTTTTAAACGTCCGATCTAATCTCGTCTGGTCTTTATAACCCTTTTTATCCTTCTTTTTATTCTCATTTTAATCATACAAATCTCTCTCTCTTTCTTTTTGTTCCAACGACACATCCCTATCTGACACTTACTCATCTCCATCGTTTTAAAAATATTTAAAGCATATAACAAGAATGAATAAATATAAAAAAAAATATAAAATTATAAAAGAAGAAAAAATGATAGAAATGATTAAAGGAAGTGGTAAGATACTTAAAAAAAAATTTTAATATGTCTCTCTCTCTCTCTCTTTTGCACTAGTATACTACTCATGTTGAAGTTGAAGTTAAATCTCCGATTTATCTCGTCGGTCCATATAATACTTACTTCAACCGAATAAAAGTACTTAGAGGCAGTTTTAAACGTAGGAACAGACCAAAGCCGTAGGATTGATCGGGACGTGAGATCAAAGCCTGATTTCTTTCCTCACGCGATCCCCGAACCAGATTGAAAAACTTTTCGTCTTTACTTTATCGCTAAAATAAGAGAAGAACAGATTCTCTCACACCTTCTTCCTGAGAGAAGAACCATCTTACATTTCCAAATTCGCAAAAGCCACGATTACCTCTTTAACATGATTCTTTTATTTACTTTCTTTTTCTGACTCTTTCTCTGTCTCGTTTTCTCATCATTTCACTTTAATACGTTTCGCGTTGCCATAACGACTTGATTATGCTTGCCAAAGAATATCACGAAAGCGTGTTAACGTATTCATTCAATTTCTTAGACCGATGGTTTACTCGCGTGCACTGATTTCTTTTCCTTTCCCTCCCCCCTCTTTCTCTCTTTCTATTATAATAACATCCTTGCACGCTCCTTTTCTATCTTATTTTTTCGACCACTATCTTATTTTAACCCCTAGATAAGGAAACAACAATTAGGGATTGACTAAACGATTTTAGTTACTTATTTTTTTTTTCCCAAGAATTATTAACATTACAAATTAGAACGTCAGTCTTAATAAAAATAGTAAACGATTTATCGTAATTGTATCAAATAATAAGTTTAATTACGTTTTAAAAGATTTAATTACTTCTTTTTTTTTATATCCATAATAATCTTGTATTGTTTATAAATCTTACTTATGGTAATGATAGGAATTAATTTTCTTACTGGAACATATCTTTGATCAAATTCTACAAGAAGAATGTGATAAAACTGTTCAATTAAAAACACTGGATAAACTAAATTATCAGGAAGCTTAGAATATGTCAGTCTGTCATTAAAAATGACAGTATTTTATTTTTTTATGAAAGAAAAATTTCTAAAAAATATACTCGCGTTTTTTGATGAAATATACAAAAGGTAATATATTACATACCACTCATAAATTTTTATTAACAAATAAATCTGTCTTGGTTACTTTTAAAGGGTATCCCCTATTCCTCTCAATTTACTCAACAATTCATAGTGCGTGTATGTATTTACAATTTAATTATTAGTTATAATTTATATTTATAATAAAAAACTCTATTATTTCCATACTATGATTAATAAATAAAACAATTAAAAAACAAAATTGCTCTTAAATGAATCGTCCTGTAAAATAATCAATAATTCTTACTTAATAGTAAAAACAATACTCTTTATTAAACATTTTTCACGAGATTGGAAGAGAAAAGAATAAAGATATTGTTAAAAGACTCGGGGACATATAAATACGCATGATATTCTTTCTAGTAACCCTTCCTCACCTACGAACATACAAACACACACATATAAACACATACACATGCGCGTAAAAAAAAAGGCGTCTGGGAAGCTCAACGGGCGTATACAAAATGGCGGTCTAACGGTGGCTGTCCTTGCACAGTCTCATGCATTGTATATTTTTGTTTCTTTCATTTTTTCTTTCTTTCTTTCTTTTTTTTTATTATTTTTTTTTATTCTTTTCGTATTATTTCTTTTTATTTCTCCTACCCTCGTGGCCTGCTTTTTCTCTTAAAAAATAGCAACGTCGTCGTTAGTTTGCATCGTGCTAACATATACATTCCCTTCTCTCCTCTCCACTCCTCTCTTCTTCCCCCCCTTCCAGTTCCCTTCTCATCCAACTCTATCTCACACACATATACACACATTAATATGTTTATAAATACATACGCACCACGTTAGTTCTCTTTCCTCTGTATATTTGAAACAAGTATACAAGTCCGGGGGGGAGGGGTTGGAAGGTGAAAGGAGAGGTTTTGAAGGTGGGAAGGGGGCAGTGCTGAGTTAAATGCCAGTCAGGTATTTTCCCTGACCTTTTCGGATACGTTTGGATGCATATTCGTTCGTGTAAATGCTTCTTCGAACGTGTGTGCGCGATTCAGTGTTAACCACGTGCAAATGAGTACCAGAAAGTTCGTTGCATAAACGCGAGAGAGAGAAAGAGAGAGAGAGAGAGAGGTGCCTCGTGTTAGTTCGAGGTTTCTATTACCTTTGGTGTGTTCATAGATGGATGTATGTGTAAGTATGTACATATATATATAAGTTCCGCGTTAAAGTACACTACATAATTTCTAACGGGAAGAGATTAACAAAAAGGAAGAAATGAAAAGAACAAAATCAAATAGGAACATGTACGAATTCGAGGAAGAAAAACAAACCAACTCCTTTTTTTTAGATTCAAATACATTCTATCGTACATATAATATTTATGTGTATGTGTGTGAGTGTGTGTTTATGCATGTAATTATACTTCGGTTGTAATTATCTTCGAATATAATGGATCGTGATTTATTAGTGAGATAAAATAAACTTTTCTACTGATAGTTACCACTCTCTTTTCCTTTCTCACTCTCTCTCTCTCTCTGTCTCTCTTTCTATTTCTCAGAAATATCAAACCACCATCGCTATCGATCGAAAATTTACGTCAGTTACTTTATTAAAACGAATTTCCGACGATCTTTTTGAAAGCTCACCCCCAAAGAAAAAGACTTCACCGGAGAAGCTTTATCAACGATATAAAGCTTTTTAGATTTAAACGATGATTTTACTGAAATTTTATTTAAAATTTATATAAAAATATTTATTATACCGAGAACTTTATACATATACACAAACACACATACACGTACACATACACGCACGCACCCCCCTTGACTTGAAATTGATCTCAATGCGAAAAGAATGTTAATTTTTAGTCGATTAAAATTCAAGCGAATATTAATATATACGGTGTTTAATATTCAATATTCGGTGAGAAAACGTGAATCAAGGTATAGGGAGTGGGGAGGGGACAGGGAGGGAGGTTTAACCGAAGGAATTTTTTTTTTGTTCTTTTTTTCGTATGAAATAAAAGACCAGAAAACTTTCCAATATTTTTCGCAGAAGTCGGCTGAAATTTAAGAGAAAATACGTCCTACGACTACGACGACTACGACGACTACGACGACGACGATTCGTTTCCTCTCAATTCTTCCAAAGCTGATTGTAAAATACGCTGCGTCGGCCATTTTAGCATCACGCATCTAACTTTTCACGATCTTTTTTCTCGGCAACGATGCGCAAAGGCGACGCTCAACTTATCTCGAAGACAAAACTCTCGATTCTTTTCTACTTTTCTCTTTCTCTCTCACTTCTTTCACTCTCTCTTTTTCCCTTTTTCTTTCTATTTTTCTTCGTCTTACTCTCTTTCAACGTTTCAAGAAGAAAGAAAGATAACTCGGAGGTTACGATCTCGGTAGCTAGCTAGCTCGCCGTTGAAATGAAATTCTTTACGACTGAAGTTTGGGGTAACACCGTGGAATCTTTCAAGTCGAGAATAGCTGACAGTCGCTACGATTTGAAGAAAAATGGTTCGTGTAAATGTACTCACAGTTCGAGAAACTTATCCGCCGCCATCGGTGTCTCTTTATATTTCATCCTAATACATTGGAAAAGAGGGTGACCTTTACGTTAACGTAAACTTCGTCTTACGTTTACTTCGCGATCGTTATCTTGGTCGTCGGTAACAAAAATGAAAAAAAAACAAACAAACAAACGAGTAAAAGAAATCTAATCGTGTTTGATTTTGTCGAAAATTCGATTAGATTATGGTATCTAACATCGATTCTGTATTATAGAAAGAATATCTCGGAAAGGAACAATCTTTTACCGATGTGTTATTTCCTTTATATTTCAAATCATGGGAATCACGTTTCTCATATTTTTCTAACAGAGAAAGAAAATTAGTAACGCAGCAAGTGTATGACTGGTGCAATGCTGAGGAAGCTGTTTGTACGATTTGGAAGAAAAACCGTGCCAAAAAATTACCTTCCTTTTATCCGTCGTCAGCATACCACCACCCCCTTCTAGTCGATAGAATGAAACACAATTGAGACATGTGGATGATCATCCGGGTGACAAGAGTTTGTACGAATAACTACAAACTTTATCATCGAATTGATACGATATAACTGAAATATGATCTGTGTTAATCTTCTCGTGTCTATATACACCCCATTAATCTTTGGCTAGATATTTTCTCTTAGAAAATTTATCGTTTTAGAGAAGGATGATTTTTAATTTTATATCATTTGTTTCCTTTCTCCCTCGCCCCTCCTACCCCATAGAAGAAAAGAAAATATTCAAGAGCTAAATGTAACATCGATTTTAACTGCTTGGTTAATCGAGAGATCGGCAAAACTGGCATTTTCAAACGTCATGTAGGTCAGCGCATAAATGAATGTCAATTGGGGAATTGCTCTTGCAAGGTTGCGGATGCGCCATTACGGTGGATCCCCTTAGACGCATATATTAGCCTGGCAAATGAGCGTGCCTTCGTTTGTCCCTACCGTCGTACCTGCTCTACCACCATTTCTCTTTAAAGAATTGCTTACGTAGTAGTAGGACGTTCATTTTATCAATATCTCTGTTTCACTAACTCTCTTACTCCTTTTTAGATTTAATCTATGGGTGATAGAAACCAAAAAAATATCACTGACTCTTATATTCTATCCGTTTACGATACGATAGAAAAATTGACAGGAATTGTTAGTCCTAGGTGTTGTACGAATCCACGAAATAACCAATTTTAGTTGGGTTTAAAACGAATAACAGCTGGGTTCAACGTCCTATTCCTTTTTATGGAAAAGAGATTCTGGCCGGCGTTAAGCTTACGCGAAGAAGATTTCCCAATGCGCTACTTATCTGCGAGCTTGCAGACCGATGCATCCGAAAGTGCGATTTCCACGTTTAATTCTACGTCACGAAATTTCGAGGTCGATAGGTATTAAGAGCTTATCCGGACTTCGGAATATCTCGACGAGAAGAATTCTTCGAACGTTCTTTTTTTTTACTTTTTATTTCTTTTTTCGCATCTTTTCCTCCTTTTCTTTTTTTTCCCCCTTGTCGGAACTCCAACTTGCAACAAAACGACATTTTATACAATATATTTCGTTAATGATCTTCTTGCGTATATCTCGAAAGTATATTCACGGTTCTTTTCCTTTCTTTTTTTTTTTCTCCAAATATCGACTAACACCGTGAATTTTGTTTTATAAATTAAATCTTTTTTCTCGGTATTTCGAACGTATCTAGAAAAAATACCTGACACAGGTAACATGTAAATGTTAAAATTCGAACAACGTGGATATTGAACAATTAGGGAAATAGGATTTGTGGTTTTTTTTTTTTTTAAGCAAATTCAGTTACGAAACTTGTGAACGTGTATATTTTTCTAAATTTTCTCTAATCGGTTAACACTCTCAAATGCACGTCATGCGTCATATCGTAATTTTAAAAAACAATAAATTCATTATTTTTTCAAATATTATATTAATTCTGAATAAAGTTATTCGTTATCAAAGATCGTTGAATTATTTTCATTGAGTCACAATTGATTTTACGGGTTTTAATTGAAAAATGAAAGTATAATTAAATGAAAACCATAAACGAACTTGGCGTTAACGATGATCTTACTCACGTGTTTGATCATACACTGATATTTACTACTTTCTAAAATTCTCCTATATATAAATTGGTAGTTGATACTTTTCGTCTTGTTGACGATAGAAAAATATACAAAAAATATTTCTTCAAGGGACAAAATTAATTGATTAAAATTATAACGAAGAATATAAAAATAACTCGTAATAATTTCAATAACAACAAGGAGAAAAATAAAAAATATCTGTATAAATAATTACAATGACGTGTTAGAGAGACGAGTAAAAAATCTCTGGATTTATTTGACACATTTTCAAACTTATAGGAAATTCCGAAAATACCAATGATAAATTGTTATTAATGATCTCGCGTTTGTCTTCGTGAACGGTAAAGATAGATAAAGAGAGGGGAGGGAAGGGAGGGAGAGAGAAGCAGAGATAGAAAATAAAAAAAGAACGAAAGGTAAGGTAGAAGATGGGATGATGGAAAGTATGGATTTTCGAAGATAAAGGGATAAAGTAGCATCGCTCATCGAGTACCCGATGGACCTTTTCGTCCTTCTAAAAGGATGTTGGAGGCCACAGGAGTGCGGTCGAACAAGATCCCGAGGAATTGCTGGCAATGAGCCAGGAAACATAGCGCCACGGTCGTCACATTTTCCTTCGGTGAAGTCACGCCAAGCTTTCCGGAGTACGAAGAGAAAGAGAGAAAAAAAGAAAGTAAGAAAGGAAGAAAGAGAAAGAAAGATAGAATGAGCATCAAGCCTGTAAATCTCACATAGATCTAAATCATGAACCAACCGAGCATTGACCATTGCTCGACTTTAACTAACGCTTTATACCAAAATGTGGAACCTTCCATTCGACAAGGAAATATTACCTCTTACAAACTTACAACTCCAGATTCGAGTTACAATTTTTAACTATTTTCTTTTTCTTCTTCCTTTATATTTTCCCGAATAAAATCGATCCTATATATATATATATACATATACAAGATTAAAGCTATTTGATCGACACTACACCGATCGAGATTTGTAAACACATTTGGAGTACCGATAACGAGGCAAACTCTACGTTCGCCTTTATCAAACACACGTAAACAATGTTAAGGATTAACACGCTAATCCAAAACACCGAATACACGTAAATTCCAAGAGAAACAACGCCAAAGCAACTTCGATTACATTTAATCCTTTCTCTTCTTCCTCTCTCACTCTCTCTCTCTCTCTTTCTCTTTCTCACACGCACACACACATGCAAACTCACTCGATCTTACCTTATTTTCTTGTTGTTTTTTAATTTGAATCTTTTAAAAGAGAACTAGTCCGATGGTTAAAATCGATTCTATCTTATATACTCTCTTTTTCATTCTCTCACAAGATTCATTTAAAATCGTTTCATTACTTAGAGTAAAAAGGTATTTGACCTAGAACTGACACGTCTAGAGCTTTCACCTTTGACATAAACACACATGGATATTGTAATACACACGAGTAATTATACAAGTTAACTATTTCTCTCATTTTCTACCTAACCATTTCTTTCTCTATCTCTATAATTTCTTCATCTAATTGTAAAAGAGAGGAGAATGATACAAAGAAGCGGAGAACATGCGTGGATGCATTTAATTACAATTCTATCCTTCATATCCCATTGTCGTGGATACTATGGGATTCATTGGATATCAAAGAAGTTTCTAGGTACTATTGTCGTTAATTAACTCGAATGCGAACGGAAGGAACAAAAAAAAACGAAAGAAAAAGTTAACAAATATATAGAAAGAGAAAGAGAGAGAGAGAGAGAGATAAAAATAAAGAGAAGGCAATTTTGTTATAATAGAAGTTCATACTATTCGAGACAGGATTGATACTTAAGTTCCTTTCTCAAAATGAAAGAAATAAATGATTTAAAGTAAAATAGATTTATTTGTTCCTAACAAATAATTAATTTCTTTATAATAAATAAGATTTTTTTAAACGTTAAATAACTTATTAAATAGTTATTATATCTTAAAAGAAAAAGAAAAGTTATTATTAATTAAATTCAAGTAATACTTGTTTGACTTCTCAAAAGAATCTTGTTGTAAATCGTTCACGTCGAAGAATCTTGTTAAATTCGTTAACAAATTTTAATATTTATTTTTGATTGAAGCTTTGAACGTTAACGAAATACTTGTTGTTATTTCTTTTTGATTCCCTTTTGAAAAAACTTTTACAAAGGTAAAATAACTATATAGATATATAGTATATAAAGTATAGGTATTACATCTTGACCTTTTATCCATAACAAAAATCAACCTAAAAACCTTGTGTCGATTGCTAGAAAAGTATGAACCCTTAATTACTTTTAAATAAGACAGTCTTGACTAGCTTTCATTATGTTCGTGCAGCCTCTTCAAGAGAACAGTATCTTCTTTCTCAATGTTCTAAGAACTCCGCTGATTACTTTCTTAAATTATTTGTTCGTCGTAGAAGTTTTCCGTAAAATTGATCCGAACTTCGTGCTTGGAACACCGATACGCGAGTGAGAAAGAAAAAGAGAAAAACTAAAAGGTAGAAAGAACTACTTCTACTAACATTGCGTACTTCCTCCTTCTTCTCTCCATTCCTTCCCTTCAATAAAAAAAAAAAAAAAGAAAAGAAAAGAAAAAGAAAAAAGAACTGTACTGAATATATACGTTGATAAATATAACAGTAAACTTAATGCAACAAACATTGTTTTCTTGTTTGTCTTATGAATTATAAATGTATATATTCATAATTATAATATAAAGTAAATAATAAAATATACGTTTTTAATTTTAAATAATCCACTGTCCATAATTATCGATAAAATTATTATTAAACGATTAGAAATTAATATTTATTATTTACACGAAGAAAACAATTACAATTCAATTGAAATATTACGATCTTTCATCGATTTCTTTCGAAAAAAAAAAAGAAGTAAAAATAAAACAAATTTAAATCATCTTCTTATTTTTCTCTAATTTTTCTCGATTCCACAAAATATAAAAGTAATTATTTGAAAATTGTTATCCATTTTAATAACGCGAGATATTTTTATTATCGAAAATCTCACAAATGGGTTTTTAAAGTTTTTACGAAATAGTTCGATCGCAAACGCTAGGTCAAAGAGATCGTACGTCCATTCGAATAACTCGTGGAAAATTCAAAAGCGTACTCGTCGGTGCATCGAAAGAAAGTGTTAGATAAATTATCCGACAACTGGAAATGGAACGAAATAAAGTGAAGTAAATAAATCGTGTGTTAGAGAAAGAAAGAGAGAACTCGAACGTTTGAAATGAACTTTCAATATCAAAGAATCCTCGTGATTTTTTCGTAAATAAATTTGCCAACAGTAAAATCAAAAATAAAAGAAAATAAACATTATTCAAATATAAGAAAAAAAAAAATAATCTCACCTTTTATATCTGATAAATAAACTATCTAGTTATATCATTACATTACATTGACATTTTTTTATTAAATTTCTTTTAATAACATATCATTACACACTACCTGTATTTAATTTTATATAAAAATTTGACTCTACCCAATGTGTAAAAATAATAAATAACATTTCATACCGTTATCTCTTTCTTCCTTTCTTATTTTTATTTTTCTATTTTAAACGTTTCAATAGCAGGAGGAAATGAAAACAAGTAATATTTATATAACTTCCCCATAAACGTACAATTAGCAAATTGTACAGAGTTTATATGTCGAGATATCAAGTTTCTGGCACATTAATGATGCGTCCATGACAGTTTCTCTCTGTAGTACCCGTAATTTGCACTGATACGCGTGTTCGTTGCTTTACAGGATTATTTGCATATTCTAACAGTATGCCTACGTTTACAAGTACCATTGCCCCGCATGCATATTCTCCATAGAAATTATTTTACGAATTTTCAACCTCTTAGTAATAACAGTGTGTGTAGAGAACCATGTACCAGCATCCCGTATATTTTAATATGCGTATCATTTGAAAACAGTTAACCATTTTAATATACAATTTTAATAATACTATATAAATAAACAAATAAAATTAATATTACGAAGAGAGAAACAAGCAAGTTGTTTAGTAACCACCTTATTACAAATTTCAATATATATTATACTTGCTAACGCGTAACTAGATGCAAATGTATTAACATTCGCAATAATATTGTCCCCATCGTATATCAGATAGCGTGACGAAAATACGTGTATTCCCTATGACTAGTAAGATCAAAGCTACTTAAGAACAAATCCTATTTTCTCCATAGAACAACTTCCCATTCTGCCGTAGCATAGAACAACACGCGATGAGCGTTTGTTAGCTTTCAATAATCGACGGTCTTCCTCGTATCATCGAAACCTAACGGCTTTATCTCGTTTATATTATACAACAGTATCCCTTTTGTGTACTCCGAGGTAATGAAAAACATGTTCCGTAAATCACGCAGTAATATTGGCAAATTGGTTATTGTAAAATTGAAATGGTTGAAACCAAATTGAAAAGGAAATAATTCATAACAAGATATATAATTATACAGATACGGATAATGATAATAATACCATCGAACGTTAGATTTTTTCTAACAAATATTTATTAACTTCCACCATTTATTAATTCCATCACCCCCTCTTTGAAAATGATTTAAACAAAATGAAATTCTGAAATAATGAAAAAAAACATTTTCTAATTGCATTACGCGTTACAACGAATGAGATTTGAATATCGTTAAATATTCTAACTTTAAACCGCACTATAAGTAATATAATGATTGTTGCAAGACTATCCTCTTAGCTGTTGGTAATCCGGATGCAGCAAAGACCAAAATCGTGGATGTCAGCATTGGCTGGAAGCAAGCCAAACCAATCCGTTTCGACGCTGCCTACAATGAGCAACGATTTATTTACCAAGCCGATCAGCCAGAGCCGAAGGTTCATCTCGATTAAACTCTGCAGCACAAACCGAAGGAATAAGAAGGAAAGAAATTCAAGATTGGCTTTCTTTTTGAGCTACCGTTTTTCGATAGAATGAATACAAACGGCTTGGTGATACTTACACGTGTCACGGTTTATATACTTTTAAATATATATATATACATATGAATCGGGTGTAAAAAATTTAAGGTTTTTTTTTTTATTTAAATTGTTCTTTCCCCGTAAATTTTCAACAAATGGTTGACCCTTTATAAAATTTAATTAAATATATTATGAGAGTATGAACATATATATCGTCTTATATTTTCTTACAAATTTTTATTAAAGGCGTTTAAGAAAAAAAAAAGAAAGAAAGAAAAAAAAAAAAATAACATAAGCAAACGAGATGAGTTCACCTGAACGAACAGACAAAATTCCATTTGAGAACTTTTAAGAAACTAGCAATTCGTATTTGCCAACATTGCACCCGCTAATGAATAGCAGAATTTGCTTAACGAACGTAGTAAATTAAATAGAGTGTGATTCGTTCGTTTTGTTAGCACGAATAGTAATTCTTGATTCTTCTTCTCTTTTTAATCAACATCACGAATTGTATGGATAAAAAAAAAAAGAAAAATAAAAGAAACAAGATAAAAAGGAAAATACGTTGAAATTAGAAACACTCAAAGTTGCCATTAAAGAATATAATTCAAAGAGTTTATCTACTTGGCATTAAAATTGCATGGATTAATTTAAATAAATTAACAGAATAAAAAGAATAACATTAATTTTTTTGTTATAATACAAAACAGTTCTTACTGCTGTTATTTTATAATACAATTGTTTTTTTAATTTTCGTATATAACATTGATAGTTTTGTTCTTTAAAAAAAAAAATAATTCGCATAAAGGAAAATGATAATCACACATATACATAAATATTATATCACATCCCATTAATAATTAATCATATAAAATGTTATCTCTTTTTGTTCTTGTGGAATGTCTTTTACTTTCTTTTTATTAGAGATATCAAGTTAGCATGGTTATTTTAAACTCAAAAGGCTATACTATTTTGAAGCAGAAGCAACGATCGAATAAGGTCAAAGTGTTTTCTCGTCGGTGCTTTCACGGTAAACGACACACGTACATATATGTAGGAAAGCCGACTTGGCTAAGGCTTCTACGGTCAATAAAAAAACAATTACCAACGCCTACAAAACGCGAGGCACAGAGAGACACTCGTCTCTCACTCTGTGTATGCCTACATACATACATACACACAGATATATACCCGATATACTCAGAGTTTATCTTTTATTCTCTCTCTTTCTCTTTCTCTCTCTCTCTTTCTCTCGTAGACTCTCTCGCAACTTTCAGCACGTTTACAAATGCGACGGGATAGATGATGGTGGTGGTGGTAGTCTACGAGCGCTTTTGAAATTGCTTCGTCGATCGTTGCCCCGACGAGTGCGCAACCCTTTTCCCTTCAAATCGGATTGCTGATTGCTCTTCCTACGGACCTGCAAAGGACGTTCTCAAACTCTATTCGATTATACATCACGAAAATTTCGTTCAGTGATTTTACACATACACTTTCTCTTTCTTTCTCTTTCTCTTTCTCTCTTTTTATTTTTATTTTTATTATAAATTTAATTTCATACTATAATACGATCTTTGATAAGTATACGTTGAGAACATAAATCCTATTTTTATTTTACATGCTTAAAGAAAGCACATCGTAATTACGATTAATAGAAATATCTATAAACGTAAATAGAAAGATCAATCCTTTCTATGAATCATTTTAATGACTTTGTTTTACAGATGTTACATACGGACTTTTTCCATTAAGATTTTAGACTTTTTGCTATCATCTTGATGGGGAATTTTTAAATAAGACTGAGCACACACACACACACAATGACGTTGACAAAGATTTTGAAACAAAAAAAAAGATAAGAAAAGTGTCTTAGAGAATACTTTTTCAAATGATACTTTTTTTTTTGTCCATGTTTAAAATGTGCAGCTGTAGGTAGCACTTTCATTAGCATCACGATCCTACCACGAAAAACATATCTACCATTTTCTTCGTTGGAATATAATACACTAACATATTTTTATAAACGCGATATTTTTTATAACTTGCATAATTCCGAACGAAAAATTTTCGCTAAATATTCTGCATTTATTTTTTATTAATCAGTGACCTTTCGACCTTACGTTTAAATATAGATTTTTTCGTTACTCAGGTTGTATGGTATTATTTTATCATATTAATATACGATATATAATACATTTTGTTTTTCTCTCTCTTTCTTTCTTTTTGCAATATCCTGTATATTGCAAAACTAAAAGATCGTTCTTATAATCAACGAAACGTATCCGTATTTTTTTTTTGTTATTTCATTTCATTATAAACAACGAAATAATTTCTAATTAACGTCGAATCTTAAATGAAACGGTTCGAATAAATCTATTAATTGCTTTGTGCTTGTCATAATATGTGTGTAAAGAGTATAACGTAGAGAGATAGGTTAATTTTCGATCCTTATTCTCAATTCTGACAGGAAATTATAAAGGAACGAAAGATCACATCATCGTTTGTTGTTTCCACAACAACGAGATAAATTCATAAATTCTATAACAGCGTCCTCATTGTCCGGTATTTTATCTACATAGGGAATGCTGGAAGGTATATCAAAATAAATTGCATTCCGTTTATCGGAATACGCTACAGAACCGTAGCGGTTTATTTGTGAAATGAAAAAAAAAAAAAGAAAAAATAGAGAAAGAGAAAGAAGTAAAGATATGAGAGAAAGGAGAGAATACACAATGGAGATAGGGATAAACGGATTTTCGAATGAAATTCACGTTCTTTAAAATATTCGACATGGTTTTGCAAAAATTTTCTATTTAAATTCTTAAATTTTAGAAGGGATTATCAAAAAAAATACGACGAAGTTAGATATTTGGTAAACACACACGTTCGAATGATTTTACTTCGATGTGTTATCAGCTTGCGTGCACGTGCACACGTGTTTATTCTTTTTCTTTGTTAATAATATATTCTTTTTATTTATTTAATTCATTTTTTGTTTTTTTTATTTCGTTTTATTTTTTTGTTTTGTTATCGAACGATAAAAACACGGTGCAAAAATTTTTTTCATTTCGTTACGAGTGTCAACACACACAGAGAGAGTGAGAGAGAGAGAGAGAGAGAGAGAAACGGGCGTGCCACACCCACGCATACGATCATGCGTTATATGCTTCGAAAAAATAAAAAGGTTGAAAAATAATGAAGAATAAAATAAAATGTCTGCATCAGCAGCTCGATAAACGAATGAACTATATATTTCGTATATTTCGTATCGCGGTAACGCAAAGTCAATTAATTAAATGACAGTTTTGATAACAGAATTGGAATGGTTGTAAGCAAGATGTAATTTACAGTGACCGTCTGAAATGTTTTGTTGTGACAGAAACATAAAAGTAGATAAAGGGTTCAAATATCGGGAGTAAAATTTCAAACGATTTCATATTTACGATTACAAATAGCATTTTTACTGGAAAAAAAAAAATAAATAAATAAAACAACCGTTTGTTATACTGTCAACGTTTGATAGAAACTATAAATCGAAAAAAAAACAAAAAACTACAATAAAAACAAGAAATTAAACTAGCTTTTATTTAAAAACAATATATATTAGATTGTCAATGAAATAGAGCAAATTTCAATTCAATTATGTGCATTTTTTGCTCCATTTCATACTTGAAAACCTAGTTTATATTATACCATTCTTAATAAATATAAATTCTATGAACGTACAATTATATTAAATGTTTATTATCAATGTTGTTATAACTATCAATCATATGTTCTTTTTTTGACAGTATACAATAAGATATTGTTATAGTTTAAATAAGGACATAATAATAAATTCACAAAATTATAAATAAAATATTTCTTAAATCAATTATAATGATATAGTTTTTAATTGGTAAAACTTCTAATACGCGTGAGTGAACTTACTTTAAAATGTGTTAATGCGCCTAAGAAGATCAAAATTCAGTACCAAAAGATATCGATGCAAAAGGGAATTGGTAAACTTGATCCACCATCGGCAAATAATGTTATCTCCATATTTGAACTTTGTGGTATAACAGCTCAGTGCTAGCGTCAAATCCATTTCGAAAGCGTGACTACCCAGTACTCGTTGTATAAAGCGCAATATTAATACCGGATCGAATGCTTTGATATCGTCCTGTTTCTCGATAACGTTTGCTATCGAACATATAGTAACTTCATTTGATTGAAGACCAAATTGAATATTAATTAAAATTCGGCCCGCCTAGGGAAAAAGTTTCTTCGTATTTTAATACAAAAATGAAACGAAAATCTTTTCTCTTTTTTTTTTTTTTCTTTTATTTTTTATCATTTTTTCTTTTTTTTAATATACTTTCCATACAACGTTCTCTTCAAATGGTTTCAAATTGCAATCTGGTCGATGTTTAATCAAACCAATCTGAAAGGTATGTTCGTATTATGCGAAAACCGATGAAAGATTGAAACTTCCAAATTTTTTTTAAAAGACGATGAAAAAATATTCAAAGAAAACACAACGGTATAAAGGAATCAACGATGTAATAATTGGAATATTATTTGTTTAAAATTAAAAATGAGTAAATTATAGAACGTCTGTTCTATCAATTTTATTCCTAATTATTTCGAATCAAAGATGTAATAAAAAAAAAAAGAAAAATGAAAATACGTAAGTTGGGGGGACAAAAAAAAAATAAAAAGACGAACGAGAATTCTCTTCAAAGACACAAGATCGGGGATCTGCGAATGGCAAATAGATTTGAAGCATTGTAACCACCGAGAGATAGCGATGTTCAATTGATCACGAGAGAAATTAGAATCTTCAAGCTCTGATCAATGCGAGACATTCAATGTAAAACGCTTACATCAGTCTTTGACCGAACTTGCCCGAATATCTGATCGATTTTGTCATCCTTTCTCTCGTTCTGTTCTTTCCTCATCTTCCCCTCTCCTCCTCCTCCTCCTCCTCTTTCTTCTTCTCATTTCCCTCTAACTCGTACTCACTTCGTAAATCTTCAACTAATTGTAAGATCAAGTTGAATGATCTTCCTTGAGATTCAATTTGAAAAAGAAAGAAAGAAAGAAATGAAAAAAAAAAAACAAATTTTTTGTGTTCCTACCATTCCCATGAGTTTTCTTATTTCGTATTCTAATCGACAATGTTACGATCTCATTTAATGGGATTATAAAATAGAGAATTAACTGAAGAATAAAAGGATTATAAAGAGAAAAGGTAATTAAATTCTCTTACTTAGCAAAGGAATCCCGTTAAACAAGGTAACAAAGTAGCCAATATCCAGATGCGTTCTACTCTAGAATGGGATATTAACTCATTCCACGCACGTTTTAGTAGCTACCACCATCGGACGCGTTAATTTCAAAACCTTCAGCTAATCTCGACCACGAAGACGCTTTAATTGGTAATAAATTAAATGGGCTATTCTACTTAAAACTTCACGGACCGTTTCGTTTGATTTAAACGATAATGATTTATGAATGATTTTTTTATCCTACATTCTATTATAATAAATAGAACTTTTATAATTTTATTTTATTTTATTTTAAAGTTTTTATCGTAATAATTCATAAATAATTCTATCACGATATTGTTTTGTAAATATTTGCAAATAATTTATCAATCGTATAAAAATTGTTCTTTGCAAGTTGTTAAACTCGCGTGTGTGTGTGTGTGTGTATGTATAAAATACTATTTCTGAAAAATCGAATACAACTATAATGTATTATCATATAAAATTAGTAAACAATTATTATGTAACATAATAGCCACGTGTGCATTTGTAGAGTATATCAAATGTAAATATACATATTTCCAATAACTAAATTACACAAATTTATGCACACTATGAAACGTATAAAACAAACATATCATCTCAATACACTAATAAATATGTACACAACATAAACGTATCTATGCTGTAACACGTTCTATTTCATTTGGGAATATGAATTTGTTTCGCGAAGTATATATATATATATAATATAGCTATTTATGTGTCAATATTATCAACATTATCCACTATGTAAGTGTGTAATCTAACACATACACATGTATGTATGGCACTTTAGGTAATACTGGCAAAGAAGCAAAGATATATGCATATTACATATATTTATATGTATATTACATGCGTTAATGATGCAAATAAGTCAACATAAGATACCATTAACGTTCTTAGCAAATGTAAGAGAATTATATCGGATATGATAAGCGATGAAAATCCAGAACGTTTTGATATAAACGCACATACACCTATACTTAACGTGGAATTTATTATCTCATATTTATGTCACTACCACCTTTCTCCCAAGTATTCTCTCGTGTCCCACGAAAAGTAACAGATGTGATGAATATCATCATGAATTACGCCAATGCAACATAATACTTCTTAACCCGAAAAATACCAAAATATTGTAAGAGAAATTTTATCCGATATAATTACCAGATATATTGTATTTTAAATATGTTACACACTGTGATATAATATATAATAAAAATTAAATAATCGTTGTAGGAAAAAGAAACAAAATAAAAAAATTGTTAAACGTAAATATCTCAAATAGATCAAATACGATATAGCTTGTTATTCTAATAATAATTGACTCTAATAGATAATAACCAGATAAGAGTAATTAAGTTATAATATTAAACAGACTATGAAATGTTCATAGTTGCGCTAGAACGATTCTATTATATTAAACGTATACACATTGAAGATAAACGATATATTTACATAGAGACAACCACACATACAAGGTTTGTTCGGTTCATCTAAGAGGAAGGAAATAATTAATAGCTTAAGGCTTACTTTGTAGTAAGGGTGATGCATACTGGGTCGTAGACATTCTCTCTCTCTGTTCTCTAGAGTTCATGCATTTAGTAAAGTTACTTGTATCGCGATTTTGATATCCGTACGCAAATATCGAAGTTTACTCTTCGTAGTTTACGATGAGACACTCTACCACCTGACAGAACAATTTCAAACTTGGTTCCAAACACCAGACGGAAGTCATTATTTCGCGACAGGCTTGTAACGCAATCTTAATAGAAGGAACGGTTAAGTTAAGAATAATATTATCTTTCTATGAAATTGTAATAAAATTACCGATATCAAGAAAAGAATAAGAGATAGAGAGAGATAGAGAGAGAGATAGAAAGATGGTTATAAGATTAAGTTAAAAAAAAAATGTCAAAGAGATATATTCTTAACGAGAAAATTTAATCAAAGAAGAAACTACGGTGTTCTTCGTACGTCTTTGCATTTAAGAGAATAAATCATTATTTATAATAATGAGAAAGTTTTCAAACGGTATAATAAATTACTGCAGATGAATAAAGTGTTCAAAGTTCTCTGTCTCTCTCTCTCTCTTTCTCTTAGCTCGCGATAATTAAGAAAAATGTACCACATATGCTTTGTACCTAAAACGTATTCTCTTATTCGTTGAAAATATTAGAAAGGTTAACTATATTCTCGAAAAGGAAACCGTTCTGACACATATATGGCTCTGAAAAGATCTTTTTGAATGTTCGCACTAAAGGGGTACACAAAATTCAAAATTAAAAGGCGAGCTCGTTTCATTAGATTCATCCTACGTGAGCGTACGTGTGCTTCCGTAAATGATGCGAAGTAGGTAAAACACATCGAAGAAAAGAATTCTTCGTTAGAAAAATTCATCTCTAATTTGTCTCCTACCTTAACGAAGGAACTATACTGCGCTATGAATTTTAAACAAGAATGCCCCTTTTTATTTTTTTTTTTTGACAAATAACATTATTAAAGAATTTCTAATTTTTCGTGCAATTATTATTATTATTAAACATCTTTTTTTCATTTTTTCTCTGTCTATCTATCTTTATCATTGTTATGTTCAAAAACTCGAAAATAAAAAAAAAACCAAACGTTTAAATATTATAAGTACGTGCAAATAAAACTTCTCGAAATTATTCAATTGATCTTTTTCTACTCGGCAAAGAACGTTCTCGTCTATATACTTCTTAAAATCCAATATTAACTTATAATTCTCTCTCTTTTATAGAATAATCTTCTTATAAGTATTTAACTCCCGATAAAACTGACTGTTAAACTTTACAATCAACAGTTTTATAATATAATATAATATAATTATTTGTCAAATATTTCAAGCACCTTTTTTCCGAGAGTTAATTGATGTTTCCTAATAGCATTTTAAAAATAATTAACTTCGATTATTTATTGTCGTTATATAAAAAATGCACTCTTAAATAAGAAATAAATCTCTAAAGAAAGATTAACATATTGACGTAAATATATATCGATGTTAATATAAAAAACACTAAATATATATATTTTTAATCGAAATACTAGGCAGTTATGGTATACCATAATCTCGTCACGAATAGTCAAAGCGTGTTATATGTTAAACGTCATATCACATTTGAAGTTCGAATCTCGATGTTGAGAAGATGCTTAACTCGAACGAAGACGATTATTGCCGACTCATCGCATCATAATGGTATATCTGTGCTCAACGTCACCGTAGATTCTACATGCCTTATCTACCTCAAACATGAGATGAGAGAACGATCAAGAGAAAGAAAATGAGAGAAAGAGAGAGAGAGAGAGAGAGAGAGAGAAGGATAGAGCAATGGTACTTCTATTAAAATCATTTCATCCATGTCGCGTAATTTGCAAGACGTTATTTGTAAACGACACAGATTGAAAAGTAATCTTCAACGAACGTTATCGATATTTAAAAAAAAAAAAATAGCACTTGATCAAAACATATCATCATTATGACGAGCGAAGTGACGTAAGCAACTTTCCTTAGTTTTCTCTTCCTCTCTCTCACTTTGTTCCTCCTTGCTTCTATTTCTAACGAAACAACAACAAAAATTGTCATTATCGTGTTAAAGCAGAATATCGATATCGATCTTCGTACGATGATTCACTGTCAAAGTTTTCTCGCTAAACTCAGGATTTTCATTCTCTCTTACTCTTTCACTCTATAGAAGTATTATATATAAGTATATGTACATGAACGGTGAAAGTTTGCATAATGCGTTTGTGATCAGGGTAGAACGATATCGAAGTTGCGTTCGTGCCAACGATGTAAAAAACATAAAATGTAAGGCAACTTGGAGTACCGAACGATCGTACATATTGAAATTTTAACGATCTCCCTCTCTCTCTCTCTCTCGTTCACTCGAGAGAGACGGCTGGTACGTTATTAGGACAGGTATATATGCATTTATGTATATATAGATATATATATATATATAGATATACCTTCCTCCCCCCTAAGGATATATACTAACTACGAATACGTATGGTTATAGGTGTGATCATGATAACGGGTGAGGAGCCTTGTAATTATTTCGACATAATCGATCGATTATCGTTATCGTTATCCGTACTCCTGAGAGTTTTATCGAAAAAAATAAATATTACTTTAGAAATGAAAGAATCATAAGAAAATATCGATATACGATATAAAAATTCAACGAAAATAATAAAATACATACATCGTTCAAATTATCAATACGAACAATAAGAATAAGTTAAAGAAGATCCTAAAATATGAGTATTAATAACACATGTTAAAATATAAATACTTATACAAAATAATGTAATAATACATTGTTTTAAAAATAATAATATTTATTCGGAATCAAATATATTTCATTGAGATCATAAAAATAATGACGAAGAAAGAGATAATTGGTAAAATTTATAGATAGTTAAGTAAACAAAATTATTGGGATAGTAATTATATGAAAGAAGAGAGAGAGAAAGAGAGAAAGAGGAGTTAGGAAAGGAGTTACTAGGTTGTTGTTCGCGGTATATAAAGTGGCATTTAGGTTCTTCTTCCTTGGAAACTCCAAGAGCTGCGTGGACGCGATAAAGCTACAGAATGGCAGTTCGAAAGGAAATCCTTGCGGCCGGTGCGAAGCGCAATTTCCCGTGTCACGCTTGCATTTCCAACTGCAATTCCCTTTAACTCGGGTAAGCATCCCCGGAATACCACTCGCCCCTTTCTCTCTCCCTCCCTCTGCCTCACCAACTTTCTCTCTCTCTCTCTCTCTCTCTCTCACTCACTCATTCTTTCTCTCTTTTTATCCTTACCCTCCCTCCTCCTCCCTCGTATTTCCGTCAATATGGTTTTTCCCCCCAACTCTTTTTATTTTTTCCCCCCCTAAATTTCTCTTTTTTACTTCTAACCGTTCGATCCCGAATTTGTTTTCTTCCTTGAACTTCCATCTCCGTCTCGAGATACTTCCTTTCCATTCGTCACCAAGCGAAAACTTTCGGTCCATTCGGGCCGTGAATTAAAGTTTCGGTGTTACCAGACTCCTTCCTCTTTCTTACCCTTCCACTCTTCTACCATCCACCACCACCATCATCCTTTCTCTCCGGCTACCATGATAAAACTTTCGATCAAAGTTAAATTAACAATCGAGTTTCAATTAGTGTCATAAATCCGACTTTTTCTTGACTTCCATTTCCCTCTTACCTTTTCTTTCATTTTCTTTTTTGCTCTTCTCCCTTTTCTTTCTTTCATATTCTTACTTATTATCGATTTTTCCATTAAGAATAACATAAAGCAACAAAGAATAACAAATGAGATATTCTTTATTTCTTTTTTCTTTCTTTCTTTCTTTGGTTACTTATAAGAAGAAGAAGAAAAAAAAATTGAAAAAGTTTCATCATAAGATAAGTTGATGATAATTTCATCTAAATAAAACTATATTATATATATATTTCGGTTTATATAACCAGGTTGTAAAGAGAACGAAGAAGATAATTCGTTGGAACAATGTTTGACCACGAAACTCTGGCTAGGTTCTGGAACAAAGTTGATGCGATACGAACTAGAATTTAGGTGTTACCTACCACAAACTAAGATAATCCGCCGTAGAGAATAAAGGTCACAAGGATGAACTTTAAAGAATCTTCCGGCCGTGTTAAATGGAAACGAATGGCCGACTAGGAAAGTTCTGCATTAAACTCGTTACAAAACGGACTTGGATAACGCCCTTTCTTTTTTTCGTCACACTTAAAAAGAATTTCCGGAGATTCGCAATAAGGTATTTTCCTCGATAACACAACCTTTCTCTTCTATTCTGCATATATACATACATATATACATACATACATACATACATATATACATCACATCACATAACTTCGTCATACGTTCTATCGTTTTCACTCCTAATTCTGTAGATTATATAACATAACGATCAACCAATATTAACTTACTTGTGTGAACAAGCGTATCTAAAATAAGATCTTGTTTTAAACTGATTTCCTCTGCTGTGATTGATGATACAAAATATTCACGAGAAGTTACTTCTAACGATATGTTTTCAGATGAAAAAATATCGTCACAAGCGAGCAATTTCATACCAAAGAAAAAAAAAAGAAAATATTATATAAAATAGTCTATCTTGTATATTTTATTACTGGTTGTAGAAGAAAAGAAAAGAAAAAAATGAATTTCTTTATAATTCTCTAAACATTAGTACTTCGCGTAAGTTAAGTATACTAATTTATTCATATCTATTCAAACATTCAGAGCACTCTTTGCCTAATTTCGAAAAAAAAAAGAAAAAAGTGATTTCATTCAAAACCAAAACCAAAACCAAAACCAAAGAAAAAAGAAATATACGAATATTTTCTCTGACTTACTGCGGATATACATTTCGTTAACATAAGACATATATCTACTTCGCAAAATAACTTGGTTGCGAGCTGAAAAAGTCAAATATTTCCGGACATGTTTGAACACATGGACCATTTGTACATATATACCATCCTTTCAAATTTTTAATATCCTTCTGTAAACTTCACGCTATTTTCGTGGTGTGCATCTTTTCGTTTGATACACTTTTACGATGGAACCGTAGGGTATATTTGCTAAGAAAAATATCAAGAAGAAATAAAAAAAAAATAAAAAGAAAAAAAATAGGAAGAACGATGTTACAAAATATTATTTGAAATGTCAGACAAACTTTAAACGCAAAAATGTTTTCATAATTTTTACAATACCGTAATATCACTTGGTGGTAATTTTATTCATACTTATTATATGATATAATCGTTTATATTTCTACCTCTTCGTTTTAACTAACAGACACACACACACACACACACACAAGCATACATAAACACACATATACACGATTATTAATGATCTTCGTATATTTGGGAAAATTACAAAAATATTTATTACCAATTCGAATTGATGTTAGTTCATATATTTTACTTTACGTTCTTCCTCGTTTCAATCCTACTTCGAATGACCCCTCATTTATTCACGTTGAACGAGAGACTATTTCAAATAGCCCAAAGGTATGTATCGTGTTAACAAACTAGTAATTTGTCAATTTGCTTAGTGAATTCTAGCTTATACAAACTAATTGAGTAGCCAGATATCCAGATAATTACATTTTCGCGCTATGAATTAAACATGATTAAGCAAAAAAAATAACAAATAAAAAAAAATAGAAACTAGAAATTTCTCTTTATCATTCTTTAATATTTATGTCGTTGATTTTAACCAAACTTCAAACAAAAATTCCCGATGAAAAGTAATCAAATTCTCTACAAACTGATGCTTCCCATCTAACCTGTTTTCGTATCGTTACAAAGGATAAAAACATACAATACCATACATACATATGTACATACATACATACTTACTTGTTTTTCATACGACGAAAGATTCTTGCACGTGAAACTTTTTGATATAAGCACTATTCGAAGATAATTTACCGTAACACTCTTGCGTATCTTGCTTTTCAACGGCTCGTTGGTGGACGTCGTTTAGATACTCGGAACCGAGGAACTTCGAACGTATAAAGTTCTCGCAAAAAGGGGAGAGTTCCATGCTGGAGGAGGGTGAAGGAGTAGGAGGGGGAAGTAGGGTGGCGGTAGTATGGTAACCGCAGAATCAGTCGACGGACAATAAAATTTTGACGACGTTATCCTCTGTTAAGAAATAAAAAGAGATTTGATCTTTTTTTCCGCAAAATGAAAACCAACGACGAGTCAAACGATTGAATCTAACAATAAAATAAATAAATGATTGACGGAGTAAAAGGAAAAGAAAATAAAACAAATAAACGTAAAATGTTCTAAAAATAATACATACGAAAAAAAACCATGTTTCGTTTTTTTAAAGTGGCATCGTTTAAAAACAAACTGAATCGTGAATAAAAATTACACGAACCAACGTGTACAGATCGCGTTACCACTTCAACAACTTATCGACAACTAAATAGTTTATTTATTTTACGTTTAGTATTCGTTGTCCTCCGTAATGTTTACATTTTCGCTACGGTCTTACTTATCGTTCGTTTAGTCTATTTCTATCGGTCGAACTGTGATGACGTAAACACCAGCTAATGAATATTATAGACAACGATTTTTAAAACGTTCCTGCCTCTTTCTTCCCTTTGATTCAAACAGGAAAGATAAAACGGAAGACAAGGTAAAGTTTAATTATGTACGTTTCTAACAATGATTATTATAAATCTAATAAATATCATAAAGTCTTTTTAAATTTAAGATTTTCAAGTATGATTAAAATATTGAAAAAAAGTCTAGACGATTTAACGAAGATATTATACTCGATTGAATTATTATCAATACGAAAATAAAACCATTCGTATTTAAAATAAAACTAACTTAAATTTAATTATTTTTATTGAATAAAATAATTAATTTTAATGGAATTAAATTAAATTAAATGATTTTATTGAAGTAAATAATTAAATTTATAATATATATCAACACACACACACACACACACACACTTTAAAGAAAAACAATTTATATGAAGCACGTTATTGAAAAAAAAAAATGAACGACTTTAATAAAAATAACATATCGAGTATCGAAAGTATTTACATACGTAAATACGTCAGGGTAAAGTTAACGATGCGTTTCGTTCATGGAAAACACCTTATTTCACAAGTGCGTCGAAGAAAAAGGGTTAATAGTTAGGAAAGAGTAAGGGATGGAAAAGAAGGGAAAGGAAGGAAGAGAAGGAAGTAAAAGCTTTGAAGCATTTCAAACGAGTTTAACTTTGGAAAGTTTTCAACGGCAATGTATTCGAATAGAATCGGCTAGATACACATTGGTGTTGATAGTGGTAGTAGTTTCCATAAGACTAATGACTTTACTGAGTGTTTCATAAATAACATGGTTTTTTTTTTTTGCTTTCTTTTTCCTTCCTACTATCCCAACATCCGAAAAAGGGGGGGGGGGGGGGGAAAAGGAGGAAAAGATCACGAGTATACCAACTTCCGTTCGTGAATTTAATTCGAACATTGAAAAATGCTATCGAATCAATTTTCGGCTGTTTCCTGACTCGCTTTGATGATATTAATCAACTGCTTGTAGGGGAAAAGAAAAAGAAAGGGTGTGTGGAGTGAAAAATAAAAAAAGAAGAAGAAGAAAATGAATGAAATTTCCTCGGGGGATCGAAGATGGATAAGCGTTAACGTTTGCCTCTTTTCCTTTTTTTCCCTTTCGTAAAAGCTTTCCGAACATTATACGATAATATATCTGTATTATGTTCCTGTTTATATCGGCGTGAAAAGTAAAACAAAAATACTTAATTATCGAATTCGAATGGATTGAAAATTAAAAAATAATAATTTACGTTAAATTATTTTTGTATTAATGTAAGTAAAAAAAGAAAAAAAAAAACTCGAGAAAAAGAATAATAATTGGTAGACGAGTGAACGTATTTTTAATGGAGAGAAAGAGAGATAAAAACAAGACAATGGAAATAAAAATAATCGATGAAATGATATAAGTTGAATTAAAATTTCCCAAAACCTTTCAATTATTTATTAATTCATTTATACAAATAATAATGATGATGTTGATCGAAAGTACCCGTGCGTGCTTCTTAATGAAGAGCTATTTTATAAATGAATCGACATAGATCGTTAAAAGTAAACACGCAAAGAGCAAGCAAGCGCCCGTTGTGTAAAACGAGTGATCGTTATTCTGTAATCGTTTGACCGTTAACAATTATATGACGTTTACCAAAAAAAAAAAAAGAAAACAGATAAAATAAAAAATAAAAAATAATTAATATTTTCACGAGCATTTCTCCAATGAAAAATCATTTATTTACGCAAATAACAAAGTGATTGCGAGATATACGATATGTCTACGATTTTAGTCATATGCATTGATATGTATTCGTATATACACGCAACTATATATTCTACATACGATAAAATGCATATATTTTGCTTTATATTTCTATCGATCGTAAAACCAATAATCGAACAATTACGCCATTTTCATGCGCAACGTTGGAAAAAAAATACCCTAGCGGATTCGTCTAAACTGGTCAAACAAATTGTTAAATGCACGTACATGCGCACTCGTTAGAACACTTCGCTCGTTTAATCAATCCGAGTATTTAATCGTTAAGCACAACCAGTGTGTGTCCATTGAGAGAAAATGTTTCATCCGATTTATCATTTATATAAAATGGGCTTTGTTTTTATTTTTCTTCTTTTTTTTCACTCCTATCTTTGATTATTGGTTTTTAAAATTACTAAAAAAAAAAAAGTTATTCAAACTTTTTAGCTCTACTTTAGGGAATTTTATTCAATGGTTATACAATTATTTAAAATAACAGATATACAAGTATCAATTTAATAGGTACTATTACGTTTATATCTTTGTCAATTATTTTATTAGAACAAGAAAAAAAAACATATCGAAGAAGGTTAGATTTTTTTATTAGAGTCCCTTACATTCCTAAACCCAAATATGAAATGTTCGCTCGAGCTTAGAGATGTCGTTTTTAAATTAGTTAAAAAAAAGATAAAGGAGGAAATATAGTATTCAATTAACTAGAGTAGCTATGTATTACAACAAAATAGACATTGGTTACGTTATAGAATTCAATTATTTCATCAAACAATTTCAAAGGAAAATATTCTAAACATAAAATCAAAGAGTTAGTAGAGAATCTAAAAGATTCGTCACAATACGTTTAACGTTGTACAACATAATACTGATCGTGGCTGAATGATCCACTAGTACCGATTTGATCCTTTGAAAACGTTAATTAGTTTCACATCCGGGTCCCGCGTAGCAACGTTAACTATAGTCAACCTGGGATCGAATCAACGAAGTGAATATTTCCTATACGTTTCGACGAAACTGCTGCTTCGGATTTATTCGACCAATTTTTTCGAGATTTTATTACGCTCGCGCACCTTATTTTTTACTTTTTCCCTACCTGGAACCAATTTTATCATTCGCCTTCTTCGCTTTTATATATATATATATATATTTTAAGATTTACAAGTCAATTATTTCTTATTCTTATCGTTGATTACGAGAAGGATATCAAGCCCGTTCGTTAAAGTTTAAGAAAAAACGAACATTTAAATCTCGTGAAAGTCTAAATCGACAAAAGTTACTTCGATATGGAAATATGTAACGTATATACAAGTTCTCGGTGATATATCACGAATATATAGATATATAGATATACTCTCTCTCTCTCACCCATACACATATATATATCTCATCCAAAGTCATGAGTGACAGTAGCAGTCTGCAACAAAGCAATTCGGTAAAAGCGAAAAAAACAAACTTCTGTTCCGCTTTCCTGACCGACGAACGTAGCTTTAGCAGCTGTTACATGAGGACTTCACGAAATAGCACTATATGTACATGTGAATGTAAATATGAATGTATGTATGTATGTATGTATATATGTATGTAAATATGTGTGTATGTATATATGTATGTATGTACGTATGTACGTATGTATGTATGTATATAGGTATCGTACTGGATCGTACATACTCGTAAACTTCGCTTTTGTAATCGGTCGAAAAAAAGGAAGAAGAGAAAAGGGGGAGAGAAAAAAGATACGGTCATATCGAGAGAAAAAAAAAAAGAAGAAAAAAAAACTCGATAAATCTAACGAATATTCATGACATCGCGAATCATCTACACGCACCTATGATCTTTACTCCTCGTATTAAATTCACCAAAGGTAGCAACAACATCCGAGCTAAAATATGAATTTTAATTCATCCCAAAAGATACGATTATATTAAGTGCAACGACGTGATGTTTTTAACAATAACACAAGGAACCATAAAGAGCGTAAATTCTTAGATAGTTTGTAGTTCAAACGAATAAATGTCAAGTTAAATGATTTTAAATAATGTTTACATTATTTAAATATTCTTTATATCACTCTTTATCATTTATTCTTTTTTCTTTTTACTTTCTTTTTCCTTCTTTTTTTCACTTTTGATATTTCCTTTAAACGTATTTATCGGTAAATTAATAAATCATATCGACCCTTTTTACATCAACCTATAGAATGAAAGGTCAGGGCAAAAAAAAAGGTAACCCTTCCCCCTTCTCCTATCCAACCATACTAGCAAGTACGGACAGTGATTAATTCCCTTGCGATGCTTCGCGTTAAAAAGCTCAATACGTTGTTTGCGAGATAACAACGCGGGGGGAGGATGGTGAAAAAAGGAAAAGGGGGGTTAAGCAGACTAAAGGAAATTTGTTAAATTGCAATCTCGACGTTTAAACCCGTGCCACTATATACTTTGAAGTTGCTATTTTTTTTTTAAAGTTATATCAATCTAAACTTGTATTAACTAATTGTATGGAATAAAAAAAGAAATGAATTATCTTTGAATGAAATAATAATAAAAAAGCAAAAAAACATAAAATCAATAAAATATATCAAAGAATAAGAACAAAAATGAAGAGAAAAATGGTTCGTAAGTTTTTGAATGTCGTTGTCATTTTGTAAAAAATAATAAAGAAAGAAATAAATAAATCTATAGAGAATAATGTTTTATAGATCATCAAGCACATTTGAATATTTATTGTCGTCAATCGTCGATTCGTACAACGTCGTTTGACTTTCTGCAAGAGCTAACGTCACAATGGCTTTTACAGGAGAGGCAACAGACGACAACAATTGATTGTCCAGGGGTAACGTTGGCACACGTTGTGTCGTCTCCGTGCAGAATTACCAAGAACGAGTCGATAGTAGTGGGACAACGCGACGATAGCTTTGATCCATAGCCCGAGTACACCGGGCACACGTAAACATGACAAATCTACTTGTGCGTTAGCTCATAGGAGGATAGGATGGGCTATGGGCTTGCTTCGTGGATCCTATACGAGGCCGAATGAGAACCGAAATAGCTCGTTTGCAAACTCGCCCTCTTCTCTTTGTCCATACCCAGGTTGGTGATATCGCGATTCCAACGTTAAAACACGCACGGACTCGGAACGAAGAGCACCAACGCAGATGCTAGATGATAATGATTTATCACAATGTTTTGCTCGCGTTATACGTTACCCAACTGCAAACCCAAACGACGACTACAACAACGACGACGACGACGATGACTACGACTACGACTACGACTACGACGACTACGACGACGTGGTGGGTAAACGACGACGTGACTCTCATAAATCATTTGACAAATTTATGAGCTCTACCGGGAGAAAAATAATTATGATAATATTTCAACCTCTATTTCGAACTATTCATTACGACTACACAAACTCTCTCTCTCTTTCTCTCTCTCCCTCGATATGTACCTTCGAAATTTTATATTAATCTCTAGAGACTGGCAATGAACCACCGATATTATCCCGAGTTTATCATTTCAATTGAAAATTATCCTAACCATTAAGAATTTTACATATTAATTATATTACTCTATTTATATCCCCCTCTCTCCTTATTGAAATATAATATTTGTATTTATTCATCATTAATATGATACAAAACTGTCCTACGATTTAAAAATAAACACGTCAAAGTTTTTTACCATCTTAGAGTCCCATTAAAAATAATAAACTATATATATACATAAAGGGTGGGAAACAGATTTTTTCTATCAATATAATTATTTTTAATTACTTCCGCATTAATAATTTATTAATAATCTTAATTAAATATACTACGAATATTATCAAAGTTTTCAAATAATCTCGTATCGTTTCACTGAATAAGAGATATTTTTTATTTAATCGCTCGTTTGACGTGGTTTATCTCAAATTAAAGTAGGATAGAAAGTTCATTAAACGATCAAAATCAATATTTAATACTTCAGAGAATTTGATGCTAATATGGAATTAACTATCTCAGGAGACTCGTCACGTCAGAGAATAAACGAACGAAACTATTCCCTTTGACCCATCGTAATATGTGAGAAATCTTCTGCTTCTAAACTCTTCATCCATGCTTTGTGCTTTCTCTCTCTTTCTCTCTTTCTCTCGCGATCTGCGGTTCACTTCCGATTCGCTCTATCAACCTCATAAAGCCTTTCATCGGTACATACAATTCATCCAGAACCCTTCTCTCTAGCATTATTCTCGATCGTGCACTCGAACCGTCTTTTATCCTACTCCGAACCATCTTTTAAACCTCACAACCACCATCATTTTTCTTATCACTCCCCGGTTATTTCGAAAAAAATTTCATCGATATTTCTATAAATCTAACGCCCTTTATTTATTTCCCTCTTTTTCTTTTTTTAACTCGCTATGCAGAGAATGCGCAATTTTGCGAGTTCGTCGAAAAAATAAAAATAGAATAATTTTCTTTTTTATTAGTTTCTCTACCTTCTCTACAATACCTCTCCATTCATTTATGACCCCTTCCTTTTCTGTTTTTCATTTCTATCAATAGAAGAAATACAAAATACGATTTTCATTTCATTTCTCTTTATCAGTTTTTTCATTTATATATATATGTCTCGTGAAACTAACTTTTAGAATATTTCATCAAAACGCGTATAGAAATATTTTTGTGTACCATTACTTTTTAGAAGAGTTTATTAATAAAAAATATAGGAACAAAAAGAGAAAGAGAGAGAGAGAGAGAGAAAGAATTATATAAAATATAATTAAGGGAAACCTAACTGCGATCAGTCGTAACCAAAAGTCCAAAGCGAACGAGCATCCTGCGTCCTGACGATAGCCGAGTTCGAACTCAAAAGTCTCCTCGCGGTCTGCGCAAATCCGTGGATAATGGTAGGGATGGAATGGGATGACGAAGGGGTAAAGGTGGGAGTTAGGGGTGGGGTTAGCATGGTAGAGGTAAATACCAAATCCCTGACAATTTATGTACATATTTTTACGAAACCCATCCGACTGTAATTCGGGCTTCGTTGGACGGCAGAAACAACGTTACGTATTTAGTTTGTGTTCAACAATACGAATAGATACAATTAAATAACCTCGAAGCTTTCTAATTATAATTATTTATCACTGTTTAATATAATATTGTTCTTTTTATATAAAATTACATTATTAGCCTATTAACGTTTATCGATTATTTTTTAAATTAATTATTAAACAGACAGTATATTAGTATTGATGGACTTTAATGCGATATTTAGAGAAAAATCGTAATAATTTTATTACAAAACAAATAATCAATAATTTTTTAAATTAATTCTTAGACGACGACGATGATGACTTTAAGGATAAAATTTTAGGAAACAACATGAAAAGAGAGAGGATTAGATAGAACCCACAATCGATCGACCAGTTGTACGAATTTATGGAAGAATCTAGTGTGTAGTACATGTGTGTGTATGTGTGTGTATGTATAGGTATGAAATACATCGATCTATAATTATTTGTTGAAAAATGACATTATCTGTATTAATATAATTGGAATATTAAATAATTTCACAATCCGATATTTTATTAAATGAAAATTTTCAATTCTAATTAATCACTGGTCAGGAACATTAAAGCAAATGTATTTTAGTTTAAAACAATCCAAGATATTAATAAAACACAGGACTCTGTATTATGCGAATTATCTTAATTGATTGATAATTAATTGAAGGAGATATATAATTTAGTTTAAAAGCACAGGAGGGAATAAAAAGTATTACGTACCTTCCTCTTCGAAATCCGTCCGTTAAACTGACTTATTGTAATTTATGAAAGTTCTTTTATTGATATTTGTTTATATGTTTTTTCAAAAGATAAAAATTTTATTTATCTCGAATATTATTCTCCTCTTTAACGTATCTAGCCATCTGAAAGTCAAATAAACAACAATCAATAGAAGAATTTTAACTGACTTTCATAGAAGACAATGGAATTAGTTTACTGTTGGATTTCGAAGAGAAAGGTACGTCGAACTTATACTTCGTGTTTTTAAACTATAATATAAATTTCCTACGATTAATTAACAATCGATTAAAATAAAAAAATCAAATACGGTACTGTAAAATATATTTGTTTTAACGTTATCTGTCCAGTGATGATTTTCAATTGAAAATTTGTCGTCCAATAGAAATATCAGATAAAAATATCAGATTATACGAAATATATGTAATTTTTAAACAAATGGTACTTTGGTATTATTTTGCGTGTTACGATTTTAAGAGTCACTCACAATGTGTATTTGAATCAATTGATTATTTTCCACCCGACCAATAAGACTCTTCACTTCTACCGAACGTTTATGACACGCAAGTATTTTTTATTTTTACTTTTTTATATATATAAATTTAAAACGCTAAATGCACATTTATTATTTCAATACGAATATTAAATATATGTTTTTATATTTAAATTAATTTTCAACTATCGATTTTTTTTTTATTAGTATTATTTGTAATATTTAAAATAACCAAAACGTGATAGAAAGAAGAATATTAAACAATCAGTTAAAAAAAACCCTGCGATGAAAATCTACGTTATTTGCATTATAACTACGTTCGAAGGTAATAACTATTGTTTAAGAAATACAGTTTAAATCGTGGTATGCAAACATTCGTAGAAAGGAGTTATTGTTCTGTGCACAAAGAGATGAGGAAAGGTGAGAAAGAAAGGAGAGAAAGGGAATCGAGTAAGAGAAAAGAAGAAAATACGTAAGTATAATAAATGAAACAAAGAAGAAGAAGACGAAGAAGAGAACCTTTGCAAACTATTCTAACAAAATATTATTCAATATGAAATGCATTTTGTTAGTCAAGTTATGTAACATAAAAAAAAAAGATATGTGCAATAACTAACCTACGTTTATATATATTCTTACGTTTAAAAAAATATAAACTCTGCTTGGGAATAAAAAAGTTAATCAAACGTTTCACCGCTAGTTACGCTTTTAATAAATTAGTCAAGGAAATTATATATTCATATTGTTGAAAAACTGGGGTAATTATAATTAGTTGGTTTAAATAGATATTATGTGAAAAAATTTATTCGATGAAATTTTTTTTCTTTTTTCTTTTAAAACAAATTTAAATATTTATTTATGAACTAATCACATATATCTTTTATTTCTTCGAAAATAGTATCTGACGAAAGATACAAAATTATCAACTTCGAATTAATAAAAACAGAGACGAAAATTATTTTAAAGTACTCGAACTTTTCTTAACTTTTAGTTTATTTCTACTTATTTTGTTTTTAATCTCTGTAAGACAATAAATAGAAGAATTGCGAATAGTATAAAAATCAAATTCACGGTTATAATCCAACTATTCAAATTATCATTAATTCCATTTGATAAAATGATCAATTTATAATAAAACAAACTATTATTATCAATTAAAATTCGCTTATTCTTAATCCTCATCGTTTAATCGTAACACTTGTCTCAAGAATGTCAATAACCACATTTGTATAAGTAAGTAAATAACTATGTAAGTAACTATAAGAGTAGAGTTAAGTAGATAAGTAAATACTGAGAACAAACATTTGACCAGGTCAAATGGAGTGGACTTGGTATTCAGATAGGGAAAGAGTAACAATTTAGATGTAAATAAATCAACGAGTTAGAAATAGGATTCTCTTTCACTCTTTTCCCTATCAGTAAACTTTTTACCTACGGGGCTTACAATTAACGAGTACCCTGTATAAATCTGGAGTCGTTAAACGAGGGTGAAAAAGATTCGTTGTCCCTCGGGGCTGATCACATCGAATAGTGGTAGCATCGGTAGAAAGTATAGCAAACTTGGTAAAGAAGAGAATCTCTTCGGTCGCTTTACTTTAATCCCTTGTTTGTTCCCACGTGATATATAGATAAGGAATTTGAGAGGATTGGTTATTCACATTGGAATCGGTGAAACCCAAAAATACGATAGGTGGGGTAGATTGGGGGTTGAGAGGGGGAAAGAGAGGGTGAAGTTACTTGATATCGAGATACGTCGTAGTCTGAAAGAAAATGCAGCCCGCGTATTTTCATTCGCATTTAAGGGGGACTACTTCGTGATAAACAAATCGGTGATGTCACTGCACAACTATTCGGTATCTCTGTCTATCGATTTAAGAGGCGGAAACACCACACTAGCTAAAACGAAAGGAAGGAAAACGAGGAAAAAGAGAAGTGGAGTTTAAAGAGTAAGAGATCGAAGAAAATGGAAGCTCGTTCGAATGTAGATAAATCTGAGAGACCATGCTATTTCGGATTCCCAAACCTTAACTCTTTGGGTTCCTTAAAATGCATTTCCACGCTTTTCTCGTCCGCGTTGTGGTGTTTGTCTCTTCTTTGTTTTATTTGGAACCGTAGCTTAGAATCGTAGAAATATGTTAAACTTTTGTCAAAATAACTAAATTAAATTCGAATATGGGTTTTTCTTTTCTGCTTTTTTTCAAATTAGAATGAATGTTGAGATAACATAGAGATAACATTTGAACAAAAAAAAAATGAAGTCTTCTTTGTGATCTTTATATTTGAATGTATTCTACAGTGCGTTCATGTAAAAATATATGAAATCTGTGTCCAGTGACCAACGAAATATCATTGAACCTGAATCAATAATCGGATTGAACATGAATGAATAATCGGATTGGACGTACGGTAGAAGTATATGTGTAATATATTATACACGAATGTGTATCTGTGTGTTAGTATAGAAATATTGTACGCAGAAAATGGTACGTTATTCTTTTTTCGTTTTTTTTTCTTTTTTTTCAGCATGAAATAATCATGTACCCTTGATAAATAAAAAAAATAGTTGGATAGATGAAAGCTTTTTTTTTCCTGGGATAAACGTTCGTAAAGTAACAGTCACTATACTTCCGAAATAATAGGGATGGAAAAATACTTAAGAACAAAAGATAAGATGAATAAGAGAGAAAAATGAGAATAAGAATACGAAGAATACGAAAAAGAATAAAAAGAAGAAGAAGAAGAAGAAGAAGAAGCAAAAATTCGGATCTACCCGGACGACTCACCAGCGACCCATTTTGTTAACTTACGCTCAACATTGGAATAAAGCCAGCGAGAAGCTTTTCCCAAAGAAGAAAAATACTTTAGCAATAACCCGCACGTTTCTTTGTTTCAAGAGCCACCATCACCCACCACCCTCAGACCACTTTCAATACGTCACAGTTAATCGTGTTCGGCGGCGCGTAACTTTGGCGTGAATGTACAATCACCTTTTCCAACTTATTCTCCTCATTTTTATTTATAAGTTTGAGAAACTTAAGAAAAAAAAACGAAAAAAAAAGAAAAAAAAGGAGGAAAAAGATTAAAAAGAAAAAAAAAAACTCGTGTCGCCGGTGTAAATCACTTTTTAGGCTACGACCGTGCCTCGTTAACCTCGGCTCGTGTCATCGCTTAATTGCCCGTGAACAAAAAGAACCTTGATATAGTCTTTTTTATTTTTATTTTATTACTTTTTTTTTTTACCAAATAAACGAAATATGTCATAGTTTGACAGATAGATACCCGGGATTACTTTTTTATATTTTGACAATATAGTTCAAATTTTGAAATATTATCCAAATAATAATAATAAAAAAAAAAAATGAAACATAAAAATCACGAAACGGTTATATCTCTATTCTACCGTAAAAATCATCGATGTTCGATTCTACTGCCATCTTCCCCCCTCCCCCCTTCCCAACCCTTTTATTTCTTTCTTTCTTCATATTTGTCTTCTCTTTTTCTCATTTCAATTACACTAGCTTTAATACACAAACCGTTTCACCGTAAATATCCAGGAAGTTTTTGTTGTTAAGAAACGTAGCATGGTAGCGCAATCAACCGGTCTACGAGGAGCAATATTTTAAAAAACCGATGTCACCGGTCTAGCTATAAAGCAACGACACTCGTGCTTCTCTTGTGTGTGCACGATGGGCATTGTTAGCTTGACCTACATGCTTTTCAGACTACACCTGGATGCACTATGTATGTGCTATTGGAAGATATGTACTCTCGGTACACAGAAGCTAAAGCAACCAACGCGCGACGACTCTACGACTATATAAAATATTATCCAATGATTAATTAGTATTTTCTTTTTTTTTTTTTTTTATAAAATCAATCAACATACCCATCCCATTATCGTATGCTCTATTAAAGTACTTAACGTAAATAACGTTCATTAAATCGTCGTTAAATCTCTACGACTATAAGTTATTACAAGTTACAAGCTAACGATAATTCAAAACTATTGAACAAATATATATATATATGTGTGTATGTATGTATAAATATGTATGTGTATGTATATATATATACATTTAAGGTAACTGCGCTTAATATAGAACAGCATCTAATATGGAGCACTGCAATATCTCGGCAAGTAAACAACGCAAACTATTGAGAAACAAGCGAAATATATTTCGTTTTCTCTACAGAAAACAATTATATTTAACAAACATCAACATTTCTCCCAGGTTTCCTTTATACAAATTTCTCTATATTTTTTCTCTATGTTAAGCTACCACCATATTCTTCAAGTACGCCATTTTTTACTTATACCTTACCATTTTGTATTTTTTTACCACAACTTCGAGAGATATTTAATTATTTACAAATTTATTATTCACCTGGTATGACGTTGCAATGCAATGCCGAGATCACTACCTCACAATTTCGGAACGTACTACTCGATATACTCGCTAATTCTCACCAATTCATAATTCACACGAATAACTTCCGCTGCATCCATAGAACTGAAAGGGTTTAAAATATGATCTCCTGTCAGATTTATTTCATAATGATGCATAATCAACTACATCCGACAAGTGACCGCTATCTCCTTTCTTTTTTTTTTTAATGTAAACGCGTCTCAACTTACTGCTAAACCGAAAAAAGCGATATTCTAAATAAACACACGCACAAATCCAAGCATTCATAGTTCCGTAGTTTCTTATCAGACGCATGTATTCACTCACTTACTCTCTTTCTCTCTCTCTCTTTCTATTTATCTCTGCAACACCCACTCAGTTCTCTGTTTCACCAATAATCAATGAAAACACCTGAAAGAATCATTGTAAAGTTTACCAAACCTTATCGACCGTGTGAAAAGCAACTTACCAAAATTTCATTGCAAGCAGATGAATAGTTTACGAACTCATACGATGCAACATACAAACATTCATTTATATATATATACATATATGTATAGATTTTTGTGTTTTAAGGTAAATTTTATTTAAAAAAAGAAACAAATCTCTACGTCTCTTGACGTTCCATATTAGATAAAGTTACTCTACGTACATATTTATATTAGAGAAAACAAATAATCGTATAAAAGAGAACACGTAACGTATAGATTGTTCTTTCAAACAAGTTATTTCTCTCTCACTCTCTCTCTCTCTCTCTCTTCGTTCTTTTTGTTCTCCTTCTCGCTATTCCATCGTTCCGATCGATTTGTTATCCGATCAATATTGTTTATTCTTACACCACCAGGTACAATCACCTCCACCTCTGATACTTTTCATTTTCGCTCCACTTTGCCCATCCTACTTTTTTCTTCTTTTTTTTTCCTCAACAACAAAGTTTACAGTGCCGTTCAGAGTTCTCTTTCTCTTCTTCGCCCTTCCCCCTCCACCACCACCACCCACCCCCTTTATTTCCCACGCAACGTTGCAAGCCGCAAGGGTTCGCCCTTTGTAGCACAAATTACGATGCTATAAACGGCTGAAATAAATAAGTATAAAAAAAGAAAAGGTAAAACGAAATTGGAAAACGGCCGACCGGTAAACGAACGAACGAACGAACGAATGAACGAACGAACGAAAGAACGAACGAGCAAAATGGCGTGGCATCGGGAAGGCAATTGCGCGGATTAAACTCGACCCCGGTCCTTTCTCTCTTGGCTTTTTATTTTTTATATTTTATTTTTTATTTTTTTTTTTTTTATTTTTTTATTTGTTTTTTTTTCCATATCGGAATATATAATTTATTCTTGGGGTGGATAGAGAAAATAGGATAGCAAATTAAAAGGGGAAGCGCGAAATATAGAAAAAGAAAAAAAGAAAGGAAGGAAGAAAGAAAGAAAGAAGGATATGAGGTAGGATGAGGGAACCCGAGGGGTGGGTGGGAATCGTTACCGAATGCACGATTGAATCGCGATTATCGAAGGTCGATCTGAAATTCGAAATATTCAATTAAATCTAACCGAGATCGGATCGTACCTCCTACTCTGATCTCTCTCAATATATAGGTATATATATATAAAATTATATCTACATAATATTCTCTGGCAAATATTTTATTCCAAATCGAATATTAAATAACCCCTCCATGCTAAACTGAAACGCCATTTTATATTTTTCTGCCTCGATTTCCGAGGGAACTTTATTTGCGGTACGCCGCAAAAATGTTAGTAGCCCGTCCGTTCTTTCCCCCATTTTTCGCTCGTTTCATAATTACTCGCTCTTCTTTCTTTCTTCTCGAATGAACGAAAAAGAGAAAGAAAGATATAGACGTATACATAAGAGGAGGAGGAGGAGGAGGAAGGAGGAAGGGGGTTATATAGATAAAAATAAAAAAAAAAACTAACATAAGGAAGAATGAAAGATGGAGAGAAAAAGGAAAAAGATTGAATGGGAGGAGCATCAAATGAGAATTTAATCGTCGAGTCGATACTTCATAGCAAAGATAAAAGAAAGAAAGAAAGATAGAAAGGAAAAAATATTCGAGTAAAGTAAAAGATGAGAAAAAAAAAAAGATTAAAAAGAAGGGAAACTGTTCTAATTAGATAGATAATTTTTGTTTTTTTTTTGTTTTTTCTTTTCGTTGCTATTATATTTACATTCGTAAAAGAAGAAAAAGAAAAAAAATAATAATAATTATAATAATTTTGTTAATAAATTAATTTTTCGTAATTGTGCACTCTGCAACACTCTTTCATGACGACGATGCGTATTACACGTGTATTTTCCACAATGTCACACCTGCGTTATACTACTGGTAATTATACAAACGATACGATACGACGACGACTACGACTACAACGACTAGGACGACTAGGACGACTACAACGACGACGACGACGACGATGACACACTTCAAAACGTTTAGCTTTACGTTTTGTTTTTCGTTTGGTCGTGGTAGCAAGCAAAATTTACGACGATTTATTATTTGTGGTAGAGGTAAAACCCACCAAGCTTTAAATTAGTGCTGTATATTTTTGAATGTAACGAGAACCAACGATGAAGTTTATTCTACAATATGCAGCTAGGTAGATACACGATAAAGACTTCACTTATATATACATATATACACACACATATATATATATTTAATTTTAAACGGTACGATGGACACTCTGTGAGAAATTTTTCATAATAAAAACTTTGTTCGCATTTTTAAGTCTACTCCAACCACTATGAATTTTTCTTCCTTTTATCTCTCTCTCTCTATTTCTCTCTAATCTATCTTTTCTTTTATCAAGAACGTTTATACGGTGCAACATTTTTTTTTTAGTGCGGTAGACTTGTAATAGGTGATTCGGTAAAAAAAAAAAAAAAGAAAGAAAAAAGAGAGAAAGAAGAGGAGTGGGATAAAAGAAAGTTGAGATAAGGTCGAAAAGAATAGCTTTCCATAGGATCTTTCTTTCTTTCTTTCTTTCTTTCTTTCTTTCTTCGTTTCTACAGTATTCGTGCTTCGGTTCGAAGGAGGAGAAGAAGCAGAAGAAGAAGAAGAAGAAAAAAAAGTTTTATCCGACGTGGGAAAGTAAAAGGCTCACCTAAAAGGCCACCACCGTTGGGGCTCCATATTTCTTGGAGCTTTAATAGCCTGCTACAAGTTGCACGAGTGGCTAACTACGGCGAACATAAGTCTTCCGAAATATGAATGGCAGGAAGCTTAAAGTCAGACGAGAGAAACAACAACTAAAGAAAAGAAATTCGATTAAAATTAAACCGTTAATAAGATCTCAAAATCGCGAATCAATCTAAGATAATACTATTCAAGGTAAAATATTTTCAACGATGATTCGAAGAAAAAAAAATCCGATAAAAAGCAGAGATAGAAAGAGAGAGAGAGAGAGAGAGACAGAGAGAGAGAGAGAGACAGAGAGAGAGAGAGAGAGTCATTTTGGTCAAATCAGAACGGGCAATCTTTAAACGATTTTACAAAATCTGTTGACTTTTAAAAGTTGAGTATATTCGTTAAAGATTTCAAAAGATTCTCGTAAGACAGTAGAAGAAAGTTAAGTATTTAACTTTAGATAAAATTCAAATCTTTGTTATGTCGGTTAAGAAGAAAAGATAGCTGTTCAAGTACCGATATAAATATTTGGTTTCTTGTTCGTATTTAAATACGAACAAGATAAGAAGTAAAATAAGGGATTAACATTTAAATCGAATCTCGGTAAAACATTGGTTAACATTAGTCAAAGTTATTTTAAATCGATGATCGCCCGTAAGGATCTAAACAAATTGTAATTCCCAAAAAAGAAAATGGGAAAGAAAGAAAAACTCCTCGAATATTCGTTTAAATCAAACATTGGGAACACATTTATACTATATATATATATGAGAAAGTGGGGTGATCAAAACCATACCGCAAGAAATAACGTACTACGACCTTTCTTGTAATTTATTACGATTCGGTTGTCGTCGAGTAACGGCAAGGAAATCACACCAAAGGAGAACTGGACATGAACTTTTGTGATTTAAACCAAGACTTCTTTCCCTGGGACGTTTCTAAAGTACTTTTACTTACCGTGCAAATGTGTGGCTTCGATGTTACACGAATATCATGCGATTTCAACGATAGAAGCTAACTTCTTTTTTTTTTTGCTTTTAAAAAACGTTTGTAATTTAATATTTTAAATATTACAAAAAATAACATTTAATGAAGTAAATTAAATCCAATTTGTAAATAGAAATTTTCATCTTGTTTGTGTGGGTGTGTGTTTTATTTATATTTAATATATATATATAATATTGTGTATATATTAATAAATATAAATGATATGAATTAATATTTATATCGATTATATTATAACGAACTATGAAAAGGAGCTTATTGATATCGCAAATCTCTTTCGCTTAAAGTCCGTTGAAATTTCATTCGGAACATTATAACGGTTTTGGCTAATCGATTCGTCGAATATTGCGTACTCGATTTGTGGAAACTCCTGTTGTGCCAGCAAATCGAGCCGGTGATTATCGAAACGAAAACACGCCCTAACAACACTATCGGCAATTTATTGAATCGACGTGATTGAATATTCGGTGCTTTTACTTCCGACATAGAAACGACGTACGTTTCCTCGACGTATTTGTCCCCATTAATAATGACATTGTGTTGTTTTGTTTTGTTTTTTTTCAAAGATACATCAAAAGAAGTTATATTTTTTACAATACTACGGGTCAAAAATATCAGCGCGTGTAAATTTTATTGAAAAAAAGGTGACGCTCTTTGATGTTCGAAAAATTGAAAACGTCGATACATGGATTATTAGATTTTTCTAACGCAAACGGGGTTACCGAAACAGTTTCCCCACCTGCTACTGCTTCTGCTACTGCTGTTGCTGTTGTTGTTGCGAACGCGTTCTTATTTAACGAAAAAAAAGAGAGAGAGAATAAAAGTGCCGAAAAAGCGAAGTACGATCGATAAACGATTTTTCAAAAACATCACGATTTATTAACGAAATTATTTAAATGTAGTGCAAGTTGTGTCATGCTTGACAATGTTCTCTCGTATGATAACTGTAGATACTATATCGGTGTATATAAAGTATCATAGAATCTAATAACTCGGAGAAGTTGGAGATAACTAAATCTTCTTACGAATAAGATACGTATATATACATATGTACACTACTCTTTTGGAGTTTGCCATTCGAGACTATTTAAATTTAGTCGCACACGTTTTTCCGCATCCTCGAATTCAGAAGAGACGTTTCGACGCCCCGTTTCTCCTGATTCGTTCTTTGTATGCACATACATATATATATATTTTTTTTTTTATATAGATATATACGACGAGTTCCCCCCAATTGGAATACTGATTTTGTCGTAGCATCGTCTAACAGTACTCACAGTTGATATTTCATTATTATTCTTAGAGTATTCGAGGAAAGGAAAGAGAGAGAGTACCTCCTACGAGCGAAACCGGTACAAACTTGTGATTGAAAATGTTCTGTTTCATGCATAAAACTGGTAGTTTAACCAAAAAAAAAGAAAAGATAAAGAAACTTGTTCCTGACAGAATTCATCGTAGATTTAAGTCCGTTTAACTCTTTAACCAAGCGGCATGCATATTCTATTAAAGGATCTAACCTAAAAACCGCGAGACAGCGTTGCGATGACGTGGAAACACCCATACTACACCGCACCATAACTCTCTCGTTAAAGCCGTCAAAGTTTTTTGAGGTAAACGTTATTAAGAAATTACAAAGGGGGAATAAAAAAAAAACAAAAAACAAAAACCCCTCTCTTTTCCTGAAAAACCTGTAAACCTCTGGTTGTACCTTCAAAGCAGCTCGAATATCGGCTAATTAATATCAAGGACGGGCAAAAATATAGTAACGAAAAAATGTTTTATCTTTTTACCTCCTTGTCGCCCATATGATGTACTCGACAATGAAGAAAGGCCGTTTGTCCTACGGCCGTTGTCACGTTCCTTGGAACGTTCAGATCGAAACTCGGTGCACCACTGATGTTATGATTCCCCGTGACACTTTCAACTAGTTTTTGTTCACGAGCAAATGTACCTGAAAAGAAAAACATTTTAATACCAAATTAGATCTCGTCATTATTTTATATTCCTTTTCTTTTTCTTTTTATTTACACATTCTTAAATGATATCAATTTTTGAAAAGATATCATATCTTTTTATAATGATATAATAAAACATTTCTATGCATACATTATAAATTGATATTTATAAATCGACGCGATTTTCTTTTTTTATGTACAATCCGATATGAAATAAATCCATTCTTAATATATATGCATGTATGTATGTATAATACTGTGCAATAAAATAGAATACGTTTGTAAGAGTATACCACCAGGTTTGGTATTACGATATTCGTAGCTTCTATGTGGATAAATATGGCTTTCGAGCTTTAGATAACAGATTACGTATCGTACACAGACACACACACACACATACATACATACATGTAGGATATGTGTGTTATTGTATATATATGTATATATATATACACTATATATGTATATATCGAAAGTGTCGGTCGTTAAACGTCGGACGTTTTCAAAGCCGGTTGTGATCATCGACTTGGACGACCACAGGATTTAGGATTCAGACTCCGCATTGCGATATGTATCGACCATTGTGAGTTGCGTCCGTGAGAATAGTCCAGACTTGGATGACAAGCGGTGCTCTCTATTTCGTTATTGATTGCCGATATCCGAACTGGATGTCCATGGTACTCGGCGCCCATTCGTGACCCAAGATATCAACGACAGATTGATCCAAGCCTCTCACTCTCAATTAAAGGATGGGAAGAGAAAGCCGACTCGAATTACAGTTCCGAGGCCTTTGCTCTTACCGTAATTTCGCTATTCCCGTGGAAATGTCACCCCTTTGCTAATGGTATTGACCTTGGAATAAAAGGTAATCCATTTCAACAACTTCTTAAGATTCTTTCGTGATTTTATAAGAAAGAGAGAAAGAGAGAATTATGTAGTCGAACTTTTACCAAGACGTACAACTTATCAAACATAAAATGACGTACTATTTTGAAAGATCTATTTAAATCAACGAAGAAGTTAACATATTTTGGTATGTTATTTCATGATACTTGTGCAATTTTACTATACCAATAGAAAGGAAGAAAAGAAACAAATTTTGTATCCAATCTTCGTGACTACTTTTCACCAAACATGGAAATACTCGGATTTGTTTAGCACAGTTACCAAACTGTGAATGAGAAAGTAAAAGAAAGGGGAAAGAGAGAGTGAGAGAGAGAGAGAGAGTACTCCTTCGACATTACACTACTCTCAGCCTAAGTGATTCTGAGTAACATTCGAGTTTCAAGCATCGGTGGGCCGCAATCCCTGAAGGAGATTTTACCTAATTGGAAATGGAGGGTGAAGTGGATTAAAGAGGCCGCCTATTCAGGACATTGAATTGAATTAATATCAAGGCATTGCGATTGCTCCGATCTACCTGTGTTAACCTTCTTTTTTTTTCTTTTTCTTTATTTGCGATATTTAATGTACCTTGATAAAGAAGATGGAATATGCTGAGAGGATGCTTTGAGATTTGAGGAAAAGAAAAAAAAAAGAGCCTCGTTAACGATTTGAGGGAAACCACGAATAATGGATTTGATTCGTCTTGAAGATTGGAAGATCTTTAAAATTCATCATGGATAATAAATTATCGATAATAATTGATATTGTTAATTGTTAAATAATCATTGATCATTACTAAAGATAGACAATGATCATTCATCCGTGTATTGAAACGTGTACTTGAATCGGTATCGTAGACAAGGATTCCCTCATTGTGTGTTATACAAGACATCTAATACGAGACCCCTTTCAATGCTGTCACGTACACTTGCTTCTACGGAGATACGCTTCCGGTCAATTTAGAAATGGTACCGGTGGATGCATATCCACGAATGCGATATCAAGTTGTCGGGGTACCTTGCTATTACGGAAGATAACCAAGTGCCTGCTGCCGGCGATCGTTTTCCTGAACGGTAAATTGGTCACGTGGAGCCTTTCATTGTCACGATTTCGTACAAACCACGTGATTCTCTAGAGTTTTATAATCGCCACGTGTTTATAATCAAACCGAATATCTAACTCTAATATCGTTCTTTGGTCGTGGAGAAATTCAATTATCTTTAGAAAAAAAACAAATAAAGAATTTAAACATTCGGTAAGTAGGGTAAGGTAACAAGCGAATGTTCGAACAGAATAATCTTTTAAACATGCAATATCAAGTTCACACTAATTACGTAATTAAAGTTCTACTATGTGGTAAAAGATAATTTAATGTTTTATTTCTATCGATCGGGAATAAAAAACAATTAGAATAAAATCGGATAAACGGGTATGTTTCATCGTAATAAGTGAAAGATTGAAGTTGATGAGAAGAGAGATGAGATTAAACGGCGCGTGAAAAATATTCTAGAACGCCGTTGGTTAAAGATTTTCTGTAAACGTTACATCGTCGTCGTACGTGATACGTAATCAGGGTGGAAAGCTAAATAGCTTGTTTACGGTACCCGATTGGCTTCAGAGAACGGCTAATGATCACACGGACTCTATTTCTCTCCCCCTAGGTTCTCGCTCTCAGCCTCCGTCTCCCTAATCTTCAAATATATATAGACAGAGTTTACGTTCTCTGCTCACGAACCACAATGTTAATCATTCATTCCATAATCCGTGTAATAAATAAAACAAAATGATTTACGAGACTAATAATACATTTATATATTTAGTTTTACTAGGTTTATTTTATACCAAATTCTATCATATTTATTATCGATCTAAAAAAAAAAAAAAATGTTATTTAAGAAAACACTTGTTCAACAAATAATTTCTAATAACTCTATTCTCTCAAAATATATAAGCGTAAAAAGACATTTAACGTACATTTGTTTCTGCTTTATTTTTACGAACAAACTTTTTAAAAATTTTCTAAATAATTATTCTAAAAATAATTATCATTTTTTATCCTAAATTAAGTAGAGATTATCGTCGCATTAGGATATTAAAATGATTAACATTGTCCTAGATGGAGAAAAAAAGAAAGGATAAAGAAATAAACGAAACGAAAGTAAGAAAGAACTGTTGAAAAGAGAAAAAGAATGAAGACGTTGGCTTAGCTATTTATCAGCAAAGACAAGGTGGAAAGCAGTAACCGGTACGCTGTGGCTTTTCCTTGGAATTTCGAAATACTATGTCGAAGGAGAAAACGCAATGTCTCTCAGACAATTCAAAGATATTACCGCAAAGAAAGACACACGGAATACGATCTTCTTTCTTTCTATGCAATGCAATGTATGGATATACATACATTTACGTGTATATAAGTACATATATACGTATATCACACATATATGTATAGATATACGTAAACCAGAGTTAGAAGATAGAAATTGGAAACCAAACAAGTCCTTATCATCACCATCGATCTATCCTACAAGACTATCCAATATAATGGTCTATCCTTTACCCATTTATATCGTTCTTTTACCTTGACCTCATTATTTAACTTTCTTACTATAAAAGTTCCTATATAAATACATATATATCTTTGTAAGAATTAACACATAAGTAGGAGATGAGAGATGAAACTTCGATCGGTAAATAAATAGACTTAGGTAATACGTTGAGTTTGATTTTACGTGGATAATAAATCATCGATTTCGTCTAGTTTTAAACAAGCTTCCAATTAGTTGAAGCTTCCTCATACTAAAGTAAATAACATTAATCTCGTTTCTAACTCTCGTTACGTATAGAGTATACAAAATCGTCTATGTTATTCTAAGATCGTATATAAGAACCGTCTAAGAAAGATGTTAATATCGTAACTTTCGTAATTTTCTTTTAGATGAAATTTTCGATTTTAATGCATATATTACCTACCAAGAAAGGGGAATATAATTCAGATATAGCGTTATTGTTCAACGTGGAAATTTACAAGACGACACTTTTATTGAGTCCAATGGTTATCAAACCATAAAGTTAATGCTTCTTCTAATCGTTCGAATCGAAATCATTAATTATGACGACTTTGCAAGAACGAAAACACTAAAATGCTTCCTCTACGATCTCGCCAGGAATCACGCTTGCTTGGTTGCTTGCTCGCTTGCTTGCTTGCTTGCCTTCTTGCATTCCTTGCTTGGATCATCCATTATAACCTATTTTACTTGATCGATTTCGCCCTTTTCATCAGGCACGCGTTATAAAGTTCCACCGAATGGAGTTCGCAAAGCCGAAATTTATGAGCCGTCGATAACAGAAAGAGATTGAGAGTCTCGTAAAATCAGTAGTCAGTTCTATAGTTACTTATCGTTGGACGATTTTGCAGTTGACGGTTTTCCCACGGACCAATCCGGAAAGTACATCTCTTTAACACTCTATTTTTAAGCAACTCTCTAGAGAACCATAAGGCAAACTGAAACCATTTGATATATATACAAATACATATTTTCTACGTTTATTTAAATGTATAATTTTCATTTTGTAGACAGTAAACCACACCATCATCATCTAAAGCATCTTTTACAATTGCATTTACTGTAAGATTATATAAAACAAAAACACTATTACCGTACGCCCAGTAAATACAACTAATGTATAAAACGGCATACGTGTTAAATTCAAAACACCTTGCCGACACTCTCCCGTTCTCTCTCTCTCTCTATCTTTACATCTCTTATTATATCTATAGAAGTTGATCTTAAATAACAGCAATAGATCCCAGTTTCTATGTAGCATGTAACAGAGTACAAGCTGTTCTTTGCAACGTTCTACAAGAACATCATGCTTTTAAGCTTCATGCTTCCACCTACCTATGCTGTACACCACCACCCACTCACCCACCCACCTACCTACCTAACTATCCTACCTTCCTACCTATCTTACTACCTACGGCTTAGGAACGTTTCAACGTTAGAACGGTCTTTACGAAAACGCCGAGTGACGTGCTTACCATGAGTAAACCTCAGGGGAATGAATTTCGAATAACATTAAATCTTCGGAGATAGAATAGCGTATCAAAGATATCATGCCACCGAGCGATTACATCTCTAAGAGATACTCTCGTTTCAAAAACGAATAAAAAGGAATGAAAAACTTATGTACGTTTTCGTCCACGCGATTCTACCGTCTTTTCAACGAATTGTCAAGAAAACCGAACCCGAGTAATTCTTTTGCTAGACTATACTAGATCGGTCGTGTGTTTTTTACCTTAACATGGTGGGTTTATATAGAATTGCTTGATATCACGGATTCTTTTCCTTGTCACAACTAAATCTTATTTAAAAGAAGACAAAAAATATATATTATACCTATTTTTTGTTTATCTCGATTAGAACAGAATTTTTTATTAAAATGGTCTGATGAAAAAAATTGTACCAGAATTAAAAATAAAAACTAAATAATATATTGCATATTATGGTAAATGATGATTCACGTTAGTATAAAGGTATTATTTCCAAAATATACATTTAATTATTTTACCGTAACTCTTGTTTTCAAATTATAAAATTATACCAAGTTGTAATTAATGTAATAATTCTTTTTTTATATATATATTTCGATTGTACGCGGCAAGCTATACTCTATTTTTTTTCCCGATTGAGTTTCATACGCGAGCACGAAAATCTGCTGAATTTGTAAAATACAAATATGAACTGTATACGGTGTAATATTAACACAGAAAAAAAAATATATATATATATATATATTTTGTTTATATATATAAACATTCGCTGAATTCGCATATAAAATAAAATCAATCATTTCTTTCTGATAGAGTATTAATGTTGGTACCTGGACGCATCGAGATACGTTTATATATACTTTTTTTTTTTTTTATTTCAAATTTATATCTGATATTTATAATACTTCTGTATTTTATATATTTCATTTCGCATTGTATCTATCTCTCTCCCATCTCTGTCTCACTCTCACTCTCACTCTCACTCTCATTGAACACGTAGATATGTATTTATATACAATTACATTCGTTATCACGTAACATACGATCTTGCCAATTTAAAAAACATTTTATTTCTCGATATGTGTCTCTTCCTTCAACGGATTTTTTTTATTTTTTTTTTTTACCAATTTAGTAAAAATTATCCAGAATTACATTATCAATTCTCGGTCAATATTTACAAAATATATATTATAAATTATTCTTAAACGTTCATACATAGAAACGATTTACAGCTTGTACTCGATCGTTTTATCGATGACACTTTGCTCTTAAGATTGATGAGGGTTCGGAAGAGAAAAAAACAAATAAAGAAGAAAAGAAAAAAAAAACGAAGAAGAAGCAAAATAGAAAAAAGAGATGATTTGAAAAAAGGTAAAAACAAAAAAAAAATTCGCCAAGTCTATGAATCACCGTCAAACGTTGCAGATAAGTCGAACATGGGACAGAGGTGAATATGTGCGGTTGTTTTATCTGCTTCTGGCTTTCGTTATTATCGATGTCAGTTTTTCAAGCGAATGGTGTGTACCGTTTGACGTTTTCGTTTGACACGTTGGTATCACGTGGAAAGCCGAGAAAACGTAATACCTACAAATGTATATTTGTGTATGTATATGTATATGTGTACATGTATTTATATATGTATATATAAATGTACACTTTCGTGACGATATTTCATAAAGATTCTCGATGTATATACCAACCACGATAAAACCATGACTGTCCGCAACAATGATCTAATATATCTATATATAACCCCCTAGTAGTTAATATTTATTGCATATATCGATTTGAATGGCGCTGGAGTTGAAGATAAAAAGCCATTGAAAAAGAAAGAAAATAACATATAACAGACACGACGAAATTCTTCAGTTAATTTCTATCTTTTTCCTCCTTCCTCTCTCCCGTCATTTTTTCTTTTCATTCTTCCTATTTTTTTTTTTTTATATTTTATTTTATTCATGCATGCGTAAATGAGAAATATCACATTTCTTTGTAAGTCACAAGTTTTATCGATACTGCAACGTTATTTATTTTCACTACACGCATACAACATATATTTTACATTGATAATTAACGCAGCATATTAACGAATCCGAGTACCAACCATCACGCGAACATCGCATGTATTCCTTAAGAGTACGCTACGAATTTTAAAATACTAAAAAGCACTATCAGCAAAAGTTACTTGTTCAGGAACGTAACCCTCGTCGAGCTTTTCGAAATAAGAGCAAATTTATTTTTATAGTTCAACTAGAAGCTGAAATATTCGCACTTTTCATTTACTTTAACCAAGGCTCCTAGGTTATGACTGATTTTTGCATTCAAATCGCTTCCGCTTGCAAAATTGTCGATATCTCGGCTTCTAGTTTAGCTACAAAGATGATTTTGCATTTGTTTTAAAGGGCTAGAAGAAACGAACGCGACGAGCTGTATAACTTTAGCTCTGAAACCTATAAGTCACTTTAAAATGCAAAATTGTCTAACATTTTCTCTTTTTTCAGTTTTTCGCAAAAATATGTCATTATAATTCACAATTCGCTTAAATTAACGATTGCGAACTAATTCTCTTGTCGAAACTTTTAAAACAAGTGCATAAACATCTTTTTAACTCAACTTTAAAAAATAAAGAAACTTACGAATTCACGTTTTTCTAGGTTCATGAGAATAACATTGGAATACCAGTATTAAAGTCTTTACTATAATATTTTTGTTAGGATAATGAAAACCCCATTATCGTTTACCCATTATATAAATGGTGTAAATATTACGATCAACAAATCATCGTAAATAATGTAAATAAATGTAAATCAAGAAATTTTAATTGAGATTATTTTGACCGGTGTAATTAACTATCGGTAATAATATAATTATATTTTTCCCCCTCCCCCAATACTTATCCTTTATCTATTTTATCGACGAAGAAGATCAACGACGATCAAAGGAAAAAAATCAAATGGAGTGGTTATTTAACGAGATGACAGAAAACATAAACGTAAGCCTTAAATAAACAACAACCAAGAGAGATTGGTTATCTCGTTTTAATAGCATCGAAGCGTTAGAGAAACATCATCGTCTTGCGTCCAATCGAATTTTCCTTAAATAATTTCCCTTTATAAAGGTTTTTCTCTGATCTGTGAGAGATGAGACTTAGCAATTGCGGTCAACCAGCCGTACCGCTAATTAACTTTATTCACTCGAAGAGTTCTCAAAAAGGTGAATTATAAAAAATGAAAACCTTAAGAAGAAGGAGAAATCTTTTTCATTGGCAACATTATTTCCAACGAAATATATATGCTTTTCTCAGAGAGAAACCTTTAGATAAATCAGTTAATGAATACTTTGATGGTACATAAAAGAGAAATATTCTCTTATCTTTCTGATGAGCCAAAATCGAAATTTCAATTATTTAAACCGAGGCAATTATATCTCTAGCTAGCTAGTATCATTTTAACGAAATATTTCGTCCTCATTTTCTCTAGCAAATAGATGATATTCCAAAATGTAATCGTTAAAATATATAGATATGTATTATTCGAGGTCAAAGTGAAATTTGACATCATTTGTAACATTCTATACATATATACATTTAATTTAACTATCAAATTATATACTGAACATTTCAAAACCTAGAACAAATAATAATAATTATTACATTTTGATCAATAATAATTACGATATTTTAAATAACTAAAAGAAAAGATACGAAATATTGAAATTACGCAAATCTCGAGTTGATATTCATTTTTTGCTTAAAAAAGTTCAATTTCGTGTTTGAATTTCTAACACTCGAGTACTACTTTGTATAAAAGTATATGTGCTAGGATGTTTTTAGTTATTTATAGGAGAACCGTAAAGGTACACAAAAGAAAAGAGAGATATAGAAGAGACGTTATACTAACATGAGACTTTTAAAATGTAAACTAGTAGCCTCTTCGTAGTTTGACCAAAGAGTACATAACTTGAATTATTAGAGTTAATGAATAGGGGCTTTGAGAAAATTTACATTAGAGTAAAGAAGTATATTTTTCTTTGTACCTCTCTTAAGAACAAATAACAAGAAGGGATAAAATAAAGGATAAGAGAGAAAAAGCTAAATTTATCATACAAAATAAAACTACTGTAATATAAGTGAAATAACATTAAATGAAATTAAATGGAGTTAATATCATTACCAGGATATTTATAGAAGAGAAAGAAAAAAATGAAAATGAGAAAAAGAAAAAGAATAATAAGAAGGAAAAACGAGATAAATATAACATAAGTGAACAAAACTAACGTTAAAAGGATAGCAAATAAATGAGAAAGCACTTTAGATTGTGAGAAAGCGGGAAAATGAAAGAAAAAAAAAAGAGAAAGAGAGAGAGTGAGAGAAAGAAAGAGAACGAGAGAGAAAGAGAGAAGAAAAAAAAAAGATAAAAAATATAAAAAGAGAAAGAAGTAGAAGCCACTTACGAAGGAGCATGTTCATTCACGCGAGCCCGAGCATCCAAGCCCTTTTGTCCCGATCGCAGTAAACATATTTTTTCTCCGTGAATCGTCTCGAGTGATAGTAGAGGAAGATAGGGTAGCTTAACGTAGCCGGAAACCGTTAGGTGACGCGTAAAGGCAAAGTACTTAAACGAAAAAGGGCGTTACAGTGAGATGCTCGTTGCAAGCTTTTCATTCTCAGCGAGTGCATTTAGCCTTGAAGATAAGCGTGATATTAACTTTTCTTTCTTTTTTTTTTTTTTCCTTTTTATGTTTTTCTTTTTTTCAAACATACAAATATACGTGGTGCATAACATACCTAAACGTGTTGGGTGCTTTTTCGAAGATAATACGAGTTAAACACGTTGTAATAATTTCAATGTTTCAAACTAATGATACACCACATTGATGAGCAATGAGCATTCATTGAAATAGCCCTTTCTATTTCTACTTTTCCTCTTCTTTTCTATTTTCTTTACTTTTTTCTTTATATTACTTTTTATTCTTCTATTTCTCTAACATTACGACAATGGACGTAGAACGTAAAAAGGTTCGTCGATGTGAAAACGTCTTTTTCTTCTTCCTTTTTCCATTGTGTTCGCGGTCATCGTATTTTATGATAAATCATACGTCAAACTTATTTTAATATATTTCTTAATATTTGTCTTCTTCTTTCCTTTACGTGTGATTATACGTGAACACGTAATATTATCGATTTTAATATTTTTATCATATGCATCGTTATTATTAAACGTCCTTCTTAATAAAGGATGTCCTTGTTCTAATAAATCTCGTTTTATTATTAACATGTCTTATAAAACCCGTGCGCATGTTCTTCCACCTAGAAGGGAGAATGTATACAAACCAAAAAGGACGTTAAAGTTATTATTAAAGTATAAAAACTTGGTTAGTTTCCTTTAACACTTCGAACGTTTAACATTCTATCTCTCTTTCTCATCGAAATATTTCATTTTGAAGAAACTGTTATCAATTTTTATTCTTGCATTGCGTATTATTTTTTACTTTACAATTATAATAGTTAAATAATGTATGTGTTTATATACACATATATAAATCAGTATGTGTATGAAAAACAAATGGAATTAAAAATGTTGATTATTATTATTATTATTATTACAGAGAATATCGGATAAAAATTATAAAAACCAATTAATTGGAGTGAACGGAAATAACGTTAATGTGATTAAGACGAATAAATTGATTACACATTATATATATAGTAAATTAAACCGATAATTCAATTTTGAAATAAACTTAAACCGATTTCTACGATACGTGTCTATTAATATTACTATTATTAGAAAATCAATGATTTATGTTGGAAGTTTGAAATGGACAGAAGGTAGAGATGTACATCCATTAGGATCTAATTCTTAGATAACTCTGTAGGGTTATATTTAACCGGATGGGGACGAGATATAAGACAATGACAATCGAATCAGAAGATAGGAATATGTGTCAGGAAGAAGGATCGCATACTAAAAGAAAGATACGTTGGGTTCTCTCCTGGGATTCATTATCGTAATGATTCAAGACCGTTAAAGTGAAACCGTTGGAGATGAGAGTACGCCGTGACAATTCCTTGCAAAGATTCGATTCGAATCGTTAAATAATCAGGATAGTAGGTTAAAAAAACCGAGGTCATAGATCGATCGATATATTTTTTAATCGTACATTCACTCCAAACACGTTGGACTTACCAAAATATTATATTAAAGAATACCTATTGTAAAATGAAATAACATTATTTTAAAAACTCTATTATAAACAAAATGTTCCATAATGAATAGATAGATTAAAAAAGAATAACAAATATTTTCTCTTCTTTGTTGTTTGTAAAAGCAATTTTTGATAAAACGAATATGTGCATTTGATAGATTTGATTGCCCTGCATGCAACATTCAATCTAATTATTTTTCCACTTCCACGAACCTTCCTCCCTTCCTCCTTCCCCTTGTTTCTTTGAAAAACGAATTTTTAACAACTGCACGATATGACAACACTAAATGTTGAAACAACATTCGTAATCTATTATATTACAATCATAAGGCTAAACGGTTTAACTAAATATCAAAACAAATAAATCGTCTCTGGGAGGGAAAAAATAAAAAAACATTCTATCTGCGTAGAAATGGTTACGTTCGCGTGCGCCCACGCAAGCGCAGATATTACACATAGAGGAAAAACATTGGTTGGTTGTGTGTATTTTGTAAATGTAGAGATCTATAGTCGCGATTATATCACATAAAACTCAACATTTCAGCAGAATTTCAAAGATAAACGTAATTAAACGTACATCAAACTAGGTTCTTTTATGTTTTATAATCCTTCACATAAATTCTACATATTCGGTCATAAATTCAAAAAACACACACACACACGTCCTCCTCTCGTTCTTTATTCGCCTGATTTAAAAAAAAAAATGAATGGAAAAAAAAGAGACCAGTTTATTTAATTGCAAAATGTGTCAGGGAATATTTTGATGATCAACTGCATGTATACCATCCTTTGCCTTTGGTATAATTTACATATTACAAGTGTGACGACGCTTACGTTTGACGGATTTTCAACGGATAAAACGGAAATGGAGTAGACATCTAGGAGACAATACGGAATATCTCCAACCGATGATAATTACATCTCCCTACCGGTGGTATTATTGTCCTCGTGGTCCATTGTCAACAGCCTCCGGACAATACAATGCCTCCCCTGTCTCTATCTCCGCTGTCCATTGTCTCGTATTTTATATTGTAATTTTATGATTCTTTGGACATTACAAACGCACACTGTATATATATATATATTGTATCCTACAAAGAAGACCACGACTATCACCAAACGACTTATATGCAACCACGAACGCTAATTGTATGTACTCGACGACTTAATTTTTACTATCGCAAAAAAAAAAAGAACACAACGTACGTTTTATTTCCCAGGAGTGGGCCAATCGTTTAAATTAAACTAATCACCTTCATCGGCTTATTTATTATTTTTTTTAAATTCTCAATTTTATTAATTAGTTTTCTAAATAAGCAGGCACGTCAATCAATTTATTATATCGTTTTCGATGTAATTAAAAAAACTTAAATATCCTTCATCGCGATAAACCCAGATTTAAAAAATTCAATTTTCAAGTAACTCTTTAATTAAAAAGTAATACAAGGAGTTAAATCATATTTATATTTTTAAATAAATTATATATTATATATATATATAGCTTTTAGATAATCAAAAATGTTGAACGAAATTGTATTATTGGGACCATTGGAAATGGTTGGTAGCATAACTTATAAACTATATTTCGTAGTCATCCGGTATGTATCGATCTGTACGAAACGATTAAGTATTTCAACGCATGACATGTTACTGTCATTCAGGAATTTCACGCTTCGAACTATCAGTACCACCACCACCACCACTACTATTACTACTCCTAACCATACTAATACTATCATCAACATAATCAACGTACTACTAATAGACAATACGTGCACGCACACACATAAACGGCATTTGCTTATTTCGAATCCTCTCGAAATAATGGAAAATCTGAAATTCGGGTTTATTGTTGAAATGTTACCATCGTTTTGGTTTAATCATCTACACAAATTATTTTGTAATGTGTGTGTGTTATATAAATATAATATTATAATACTTTTAATTATGACCATTTAATTTGGTAAATTTAATACGAAATATGTTAAAAGTTTTTTACCGAGATTATTAGATATAATAAATATATTTTGTCGATAATTTACAAAATAATTATTTAGGGATAGAGCAAAAGTTTTCTAAATGAACGTGAAAATCAATTACTCTTTTTCGATACTTTTAAAAGAAATTTTTCTTATTTCGTTTTTTCAGATCGTAAAACTACAAACTCCTCGGTACTTTCTTACATTTTCAATCATAAAAACGTCTTAAAAAAAGAGTAATTGATTTTTACAATCATCTAAAAACTTCGGATTTATTCTGATATAAGAAAAATATATCAGAGATAAATAATATAACTTTAATTTAATAAAGATACAAATATTTGATCGATATATCCATTTCTATCTTCGAATAAAAATATATAATTATTTAATTATTTGATCAGAATAACGGAAAAGAAAAGAAGGATAGTAAAAAAAAGAATTTTTTTATTCTCGCCAATCTTTTGGGACGAAGTTATATTCACACCTATTCTGCGTGCAAATAAAATAGTTAAGAGTTTTTCCCTTAGGAAAAAAATTACGCATCAGATGAAATCAAATAAAGCTTTAAAAGTTATCATATATCCCGCATATCCCATCACGTTCGTCATTTGCGAACCGAAAAGAATAATGTAAAACGTAACTAGGCCAAATAAAATTCGAAACTTTTTCTTTATAGTTAGTGGATAGTCCAATATGACTCTGAAAAATATTCTAACCAAATTCGATTTGAGTTACACGCGTACGTGCTTATCGCTTGTTACTTCGAAGAAATGAAAATCTCTTTCGTCTTCTATTCCATGTATAACAAAAAAAAATTTAACGAATAAGAAGAACACACTCGTTATCTCGGTACTACTGTATAGCTGAAACAATTTGAATAATTTCATATTCTTATATTTTAAAACTACTCAAATATATACGTGCCATACCTAAGTATACTTATATCAGAATATTTTAGACAAATATTTTCGTATAAAAGTAAAACAATATAATTAAATATTATTATTATGATTATTATGGTTATGATTATTATTATTATAATTTTTTAAAATTTATAATTTTTTTATTATTAATAATTTTAATTATATGTTTTTCAATTTTAAATTTAATATATTATTTTTTAATATTTCAAATAAGATTATTATCAAGTTTAATTTAATTTTATTAGAAAGTATTTTATTTCATTTAAATTACACTTCTTATTATATATTTCATTAATAAATAATAAAATATTTATCGAATAATCGAATTGTAATTTTTCTCGGGGGAAGGAATAATCTCATAATCTTATAAATATCGAATAAAACATAAACCTTCGTTAAAGTTATTCATTTTGTCGATAAAGTTTATAAGAAGAACGAAGTCACACGATACCAATTGCGATTCTTTCGAAGAGAGAAGCACCTTAACGATGGCTATTTTTATACTGTCATAATCTCGGATAACAAGTTCTCAGGACTGACCCAAGACCGTCGGTATATTTCAATGTCGAGGCTAGGCAGAGGCCGTCCTCTTGGGACTTTATATCAGCTTCCTGGACAAGTTACCCTTTCCCCTTTCCTCTACTCTACTAAGACAAACACACCACAACCAAATATCTATTCACACGAGATTCCAACGTTGTATATGTACATACATAGGTAAGACTCAAACATTGCTTGAGATTATGACGTTTCTTTATTTATCGCACTAGCCGTGTTATATACGACACGCTTGGGAATTTATCCTAGAAAACGAGATTCTAGGCTTTACTCTTTGACCATCCTTTTCTATCTCTTTCTTCCTCTCTCATTCTTTCTCTCTTTCTTCTTCGTCTTATTTTCGGCGTTACTTTAAGTCATATCATGTACCATCATATAAATACATTTCTTTCGAATATTTGTTTATGATAAATAAATGTTTATCTCAATATCAGAATTATTTTACATTAAATATAGATAAAGATATTTTCGTTTATTTCTAACTGTAAATTAACTAATTGTATTTTATAAAAGATCGAATTTGTTTTTATTCATTACAAGTTTCAATGTTAATCAAATAAAGGGCAGCGTAGAAAAGCAGATGATGAAAATAGGCGACAAGGATATAACTCGTATAAATGAACGATAAACGTGCGAGGTAGCATAACGATAGATTCTGTATACGCACAAAGTAATTACATTTGTTTGTGCATAGCTCTGCTTTAATAGTGTCCCTCGGCAGATCATTGGAACTTCGAAAATCATGTGAGTGAGTACCTCTGTGTATGCCTTTGCAAACTCGGGGATTAGCGAATTTTCCATGATGAACGTGGAATACCAAAGGGCGACCAATAATCGATAGAGATAGATCGATACGTGTACAAGTCGAAAGAGAAGAGAGGAAATGAGGGAGAAGAAGAGAGGGAGAGAGGAAGAGGGAAAAAGGTGTAAGTTAAATTTGCAGAGGGTCACTTTGGTACATTGTGTTCAATGAAGCAAACAGGAAAATGCGTTCGTGTGCAGGATAGTTAACTAGTTCTTGATATCGCATATTTCGTGAAATTCCAACGTACTATATAAAATTTCTTTTTTTTCTCTCTCTCTTTTACCCTATTCTACATTTGGACATATTCCAAAAAGAGTAACGGAAACTACGTACGTATACGTTATATCACGTAGCATAATAAATTCATTTGATTGATATAATAAAGAAAATAATAATAACATTATTATTATTAATAAATCAAGGATGATATCGAAAATATTTAATATTCATTTATACAAAATATGATGAAGAATATAAAGTTATTATCAAACGAAATGATTATTATCAGTTAATAAACCAATGAAATAAATCAACTTGTTAATAGCCAAATTATATGATATCAAACGAAATAATAAGATTGAATATTTATCGGGATAAAACAAATCAATAATGTTTTTAGGAAAATCATTGGAATGGGAGGTATCAATTGATACCAGACAGATTTAATGTTTCTGGTAATAACGACGCATAGATATATTTTGTAGTACGAACAGAGAGACAGGCTTATCTCTTGAGCAAATGTATGCCGCGATCAATTCTCCCCTTCGTACATAATCATGGTCAATTGAGTTTATCTAGGTAAGATAATTAACATGGAGCCACCACAGTCGACAGTAAGATCAACGATGTAAGACCAACAAAAGTGAGCTCACATTGAAACAGAGAACGCATAATCATCGCCAAACTTCAAGTATACTTTATCGAGTTTATACAACAGCTCACAGTATCTTTCACCATGCGTCTCTCGATGATAAGATGATTTTACGGATTTTCTCTTGTTAGCAGATAGCAAACGAAAGGGCTGTATCTCATAACGCTGTGTTTGAAGAAAGTTCTTCCTTGTGTTCCTTACTTGCCACAAAGTACACTTTCCTCATCGGATATACTTCACCCCATCGTGAACCCTCCAAAATACTTGCCTTCCTTTTATACTGTGCTATACATTGCTTTCTTGATTTATTGAGATTTCGAAAATCGATAAAACTATCTTTTTCTTCGATGAACTTTAACCATGATCAAGTAATATAAGTATATATATATAATAGATTACTATATTTTATATATTTATATAAAAGAAAGAAATAATTAAAAATTCTTATAAATAAATTTGTTTAGTGGCTATATTTTATATTTATTGTTTAGACAATACTTAAAATAATAATAATATAATTAAAATTCTATATTAATAAATAAAGTATGTTATCTATAAGAATAATTATATATATAAATTTGTATTTTTTTCTTTCTTTGATATAAATTAATATAAATTCTAATATATATTATTATATCATTATTATAACTATATATTTATTAATATTTTGTATTTTTCTAACCACCCGATATAAATCACAAATGAAAAGATATAATTGATAGATAATTAAATACATTATAATCATATATAATGCAAATACCATGTTTTCAATAAATGAAACCAATTAATACGCACAAAATGTCATTAATTCGTTATGCCGAATTAAGAATACTTTCAATCGTTCGTAATAACCGCGATTAACTAGAATTTATTAGATTCATTAATTAAGCGCGTATTTTGATCAGGATATTCATATAATTATCATTCAAAATCCAGAACACGTAACGAACAGTAATTGGCCATCTGATATATCGGTTAGAGGAAATTTTATTAGGTATCAGCTTTTCATTCAGCCAACATTTAAAATATGCATAACACGATCGAGCATGTCATAGACTTTTTTCCGTTTCGCTCAAAAATCAATATACATATACATATATATATTCTTCATTTATTCATTTGTAAGAAAAAGAAAAATAGATAAAAAGAAAGAGAGACAGAGAGAGAGAGAGAGGAAACAATTCAGCTTTTCGATCGAAACTTCTAATTCCAAACAAACTCATTGAAAATCGATCCAACTCTCATTACATGTGTCATGTGAGTCTATTTGAATTTAATCAATGTAAAAATAGATGAAGCTAACACAATCTAAATTTATTTAAACGAACCAAAAAAAAAATACAAAAATTATCACGTCATTTTACATATATTATAAAACGACCAATTTCGTAATACGAATTTTTTGAAACATTTTCGTAGCTAGATGTAAATGTCATGTTTGTTTCTTTTCTTTTTGCATATGCTTTAAAGCTTATTTTTATACGGCTTACGTTTCAACGTAAATCTCAATGACATTTTATAAATAATATTTTTTGTATTATTGAAAAACTTGGTCGTAATACCCGTAATAGCTGATCGGAAAAATTTACGATGAATTCGATGAAAATATTGTTAATGAATGTCCGATTCATTGGTGGTATAAAAAGATTCAAACTAAAGATGAAAGGTTTCTAATCGAGAGTCCATTAAAAAACTATTCTTGAATAGTTCGTGAATTTCAGAAATCTAAGTTTTTTCTTTCACGAAAATGAAATGAAAAAGTTTATAACGCGTTAGATAAACTTTATAAAATATCATGATTATTTGATTAAAATTTGTTTTTTTTGCAAACTCGAAATCAATTTTACGCGTGCAATGATATAAAAAGTTCAATATGATTTTATTTAATTTTGTTCATTTGATCGAATTGAATAAAAAATAAAACCCGTCGTGTATATGCGAATAATTTATGAATAATATTGCATATAATAGTAAGTTTCCGCATAAAAGATTAACGATAACGAAACGAAACGAAGTAATTTAATAGAACCATTTGGGAATAATTTTGAAGAATTGTCGATATTCCGTATGATCTGATGTATAAACCTTTTATGTACGGAAATTCGGCTAAACTAGTTTATATTCTCTTCAAATTCAATTATGCCAAACGGATATACAATACAACGAAATGCAATATTGCTATCGAAGATCGAAGCTGCAACCAGTAGAATAAAAAGAAGTCAAACGTGCTTGTTTCCTTGCTCGTTACCTCTAACACCTTTACAAATTCACCCACGAATTTTTTCCTGTATTTTATATTCTCTCAAAACAACATAAAACTTGCCTTTTCTAAGTTTCAACAAAAATTTCGCAATATATAAAGTTTTTGTAGATGCAATATATTCGATATCACGAATGTACTCGAATTTTATCTATTCGATGAAAATATGTTAAAAAATAATTTATTAGAGGAAGTATTTTTCTATGACGTTTGTATTTTTAAAAATTATCAAATTATATGATAATGATATATACTAAATATAGTTACCATTAATTAACAATTGTTCCATAATTCTTTAGTATTATTAAAAAACAATCAGAATATTAAAATAAATAATATACATAAATGTGTATTATCTTTGATAGAAAACAACTTGGACTTACCTTGACCAACTGCAATAACTTCAATGAAGATCAAAAAACCAGAGAGCAACGGAACGGTGAGCCAACGACACACCATTTTCCACACTTTCTCATAACCCGAATCACCTACGATAACACTTTTAGCGTTGTTCACCGTCACCAATAAATCGTCACCAATTTTTGTTCGTCAGATTTCAAGTGACCTCAAAGTTAGATCACAGTATCCTGATAAATACTCTTAGCAATGTAAAAACTTCACGATCTTGATCTCACTCACTCGTACCGCCGTTTATTTCCACTCTCATCCTCTCATCTCGGTTCACGAGAATATCACCATCGAAGTGTTCCAATCACTCGTGTTTCGAACTTTATCACCCTTCTCTTCGCGAAACGATCGACGATAAAAATTGTTAAAGCACCGTACTAGACTTCCTCTTCTTCTTCTTCTTCTTCTTCTTCTTTTCTTCGTCGTTAAAAAACGAGAAAGAGAGAAAAAGAGAGACACTCTTAGAAATTATCTCGAAACAAGAAGAAAACTTTTGATTACCATTTTTCTAATAATATTTCTTAACTTAACAATTATCCTTTTCCTCTCTTTTCTGTGGGAAGAAGAAATTTGGCGCGTTAGAAATACCGCGTTAATAACACCGACGCGCCGTTTTAACGTAAGGGCGAAGAAAGACCAATCGGGAACCAATACGATAAACACTTTCTTCGATGATTGGTTGACTAAAATATACGGAAAGAATATCTCCACCAATGTTTGTTCCTCTCTCTCCAACCCTACGATTGACAAATGATGATCGAGATTTTATAAGATTTGTCGAACGTTTAATATCTTTACAAAAAACTTCTAAGACAATTAATCGTTGTTATTGGTAGAAAACAAGACGAAGATACGAATCGCCGATCTTTTTCGTCTCGCTCTCGCGCGTGATTGGCTCCGTTAGAGTCGCGAGTTTTGCGGCTCGCGCTTGAAGACTCGCGCGTCATCCTTGACGCAAAACCCTTCTCCTTAAAAATATTAAACAATTGTTCTCCTTAAGATATTTTTCTTACTTTTTATTCTATTTTATATTATTTTTATTTTTTTTTAATTAAACTTAACGACAACGCGATACACTTCGACACCGTTTATTATCTTTCCTTTTTCTTTATTTTATCTCTTTTTATCATCTCGACGATTTACAATTAAGGTTTTAAAAAACGAGAATATTGTTGATAATATAGTAAAAAATAAAAGATAAATTAAATGATATAATGTTAATTGGGTACTCGTTAATTTAAAATCTCGTTTTGTTTTTTTTATTTTTCTCTCCCTCTATCTGCCTTTTTATTTCTCGTACACGTCTATAATTCTTCTTAACAACGGCGTCGTCGTCTCGCGGGACGACGTCGAACGCACATGGATTTCTCACCGCGACGACAAACTCGAGTGGTGGTGGTGCCGCTCGGTGTTCGCGGCGCGGAATGATCCTGCGGACTTGCGTCCAGCTTCCGTCGAGACGCCTGCGCTATGTAGTTGCTGCGTTCGCGCCGGATAGAACACCACAGTTCTTGTTCTATTTTAACACGCGTACTCTTATAACGTCCCAACACGATCTACTCTTTCCTGATATCTCTATACTCATATTTGATAAGATTTAATCGACTTCTCCCATTACACTCTCCTCTTTGGTTTTATTATATCTTCCCTTAACTTATTTTTTCTTCTTGCTAATCGAACGTTTTATGTATCAACTATTTGTTTTTCTTTTTTTTTTAATATACAAAAACAATAGATTAAATTAAATTAAATGTTCTTTTTTCTTCATAGAATTTTGTTAATAGAAATTATTATAATCATTGAATGAATGTTTGAACAAAAATGCTTCATATTGCAAACTTGTCAAAATTTAACATAAATCCTTATTCCCAGACAGATTCAATTATAATCCATTCGTAAGATTTACGTTAGGTTATTAATAGATTTTTCAAAATAATTATATTGTTGTTATATAAGAATAAAAAAGGAAATTGTATAAAAAGATGTTAATTATATGAATTAATCTATACCAAAATTTGAAATCGAGGTTTCTTTTAAAGAATGATTCTTATTATCGATCGACATGAAGTTTGTATTTAATCGATCTGTACATTGAAGTTCTCGTTATAATTTCTAGATGGCTTAGTTTCTATGTGATTAGAAATATTATCGTCCGAGGGCGTAAACATCGCCGACAGAAGCGCTCGATGTATATCAGGCATAAGAGAAATCTTCGACTTTCCTACATTGCCTACATGAATTTAGCTCCCCTGGTGTGCACATATGAGACATTGTCAAAAAACTATCCATTTAAAAGTGAAATGAAGTATTTTCTTATTAAAACTTAAGAAGATTATATTAGGAAATGCAACAGATTTTGTTTTACGAGATAAAAAAAGATGTAACCTAAACGTTTAAGACTAGTGGTGACCTGATTAGAGTGGTCCACTGTTTTGACGCATACAGAAATGGCGGATACTATATTTATCATACACTTTATCCTCTTGTTGACATTCAGATTTTGTTCAGGTATGAGGTTATTTTCAATAATATTTATACTCGAGTTTCTTATTTTTTAACATAATTATTTTTATCTACATATTTTAACGCAGTTATTAATAAAATAACTTTATCACTTTGTTTTGTAATGCAACATTTCTATAACAAGAGTGTATTAGCTAGAAAGTTTTTGTTAAAAAAAAAAAACAAACTAATAACTAATATAAGGTATTATTAAAATGAATAGGACAAAAGACAGCTTTAATTGATGACGATCCTCTACTCGATAGTAGAGAAGCACCTGAATCACATGAACCTGTAGGACTTAACTTTGGAGCTAATCCTATCAACCAGCGTCGTTTTAAATGTCTTACTTGCGATGGACCAGACTGCGCTCAGACCAAAACCTGTGATGATGCTATTACTGTAATACTTCGTTATTATTACATTAATATACAAACAGAAGTCGCCTGAAGTATTCTCATATATATTATATGTTTTTATCTATTAGTGTATGAAATCTAAGATAAAAGACACAGATGGAAAGGAAAGCATCAGCAGAGGATGCGTAGCAGATGTCGATAAAATGCAATTTATTTGTAACAAACAGCAATATTCTAAGGAATTAAAGAATGACAATGGTGTAAAAAAGCACATTAGCAGATCACCTGGACGTGCGCATATTTATGTTGAGTGCTGTCAAGGTGATCTCTGTAACAATGGTTCTTTTCCTATATTAGAAGATTATATAGATGGTAAGATATCTATATTACCGTTTAATTAAGTTCAATTGCAGAGAATCTACATTTATTATTTTTTATTAAATTATAGATGAAGAATCAGAATCGGATTATGTATTTAAATTGACATTGGCTATATTGGGGCCTATGCTAGGATTAGGGATTATTACTGGAGGTGTTCTTTTCTGCGTGATAGCTCGTAAAACTCGTAGGAAACGTCCTGTAGTTTCGAGGCACAAAAGATTAATTATAGATGCGGAACTTGAACCGTCCCTGTTACACTTTTCTTCTCCTTCATCTGTATCTAGTACAACTTACCATGCACATGAATTGCAAGCTACTGCAGCGGGTGATAGCACTCTTAAGGTATGGATTATATAGTTTAGCATGTATTCAATATTAAAATATTTTGTTATACATCATTTTATTAAGGGTATCATTTGTAATCATTCCTATAGGAATATTTGGATGGGCGAAGTCTTACCAGTGGGTCTGGTTCGGGATTGCCGTTATTGGTACAACGCACCCTTGCTAAGCAAGTAGCATTAGTCGAATGTCTTGGTAATGGAGGTAATGGAGGATTTGGAGGTGAAGTGTGGAGAGGTATTTGGCATGGTGAAAATGTTGCTGTGAAAATTTACTTTTCACGAGACGAAGCTGCATGGGCTAGAGAAACGGAAGTCTATTCTCAATTATTACCATCCAGGCATGACAATATTTTAGGATATGTTGGAAGCGATATGACAAGTAGAGCTAGCTGTACTCAGTTATGGCTAGTAACACATTATCATCCACTTGGTTCGCTTTACGATCATTTGAGTCATTCGCCACATCCATTAACGCATCATCAAACCATGAATATTGCATTAAGCATAGCAAATGGTTTACTTTATTTACACACGGAAATTCATGGAACTAGAGGAAAACCGGCGATGTCCCATCGTAATCTTAAATCTAAAAATATCCTTGTTAAAACTAACGGTGGCTGTGTTATTGCGGACTTTGCATTATCTGTAACTCAGGATCGACTTACCACAGACAGAGTGGATTTAAAACAAGGCTCTAAACGTTACATGAGTCCTGAAATTATGGAACAAACGTAAGTTATTATTTGTAGGATTATTTAAAGGATAAACGTGTATGTGTGTAAATAAAATCTTAACTTGAAATTCGATTTCAGAATAAACGTAGAATGTTTAGAGAGCTTCAGATGTGCAGATATCTATAGTTTGGGCCTTATATTGTGGGAAGTTTGTCGTAGATGTATAAGTAACGGAGTCGCATTGGAATATGCTGCTCCTTATTCCGAATGGCTCTCGTACAGTAATCAAGAACCCAGTATAGAAGAAATGCATAAATTGGTTTGTCTGGATCAGCGCAGACCACCCTTACCAAACAGATGGCACTACGATGCAGTAAATACAAATTATTTTTATTATATTCAATCAATCTTATTTTATTTCTTTCTTTCTCTATATATATAATATAATGGATAAATATTTTTCAGACGTTATCAGGAATGGGAAAACTGATGAGAGAATGTTGGCATCATAAGCCTGCTGCACGCTTACCTATTCTTCGAGTGAAAAAAACACTCATCAAATTAGCGGCCGCCGATTCTCGCGTTCATTTACCTCTCGACTGACCATTGTTTATTCGATCATATTCTATTTCTTATATACATATTTATTTTTACTATTATCATCATCATTATCATTATACCATCATATTATCACGCGCATTGTAAAATCAGTCATCCTCGTTGTTGGATCATACATTATCGAAATATCATGAAAGGGTAAAAAAAAAAAATATCGTTTATTGACATATCGTGATAAAACATTAATGTTTTCATTTAGTCTCGATTCTTTAATATGTTTAATCACATTCAGTGCATTATACTTGAGTATTAAACTCGAGTTAGCATGAATTTTTATACACTAAACTCGATTAAATTGTATAAATGTACAAATTTTAACATTTCCATAAAACGCGTTGATGTTTTACATTTATAGAAATGATTAACAAACACAAAATATGGAGAAAAGAAAATATATACGTTGCCAGAGTTATAAGTCTTAATTTGTCGGTTAGATTTGGTTTAGATTATTTCAATATATGTATATATATACACATACATATATTATTTTTATGAATATTATTATAATTTATATGAAAAGTGTGTGAACTTAAATTAAGTAATTTTGCTATAATCAATTTGTGAAATAATTTTGATTTAATACTCTTTATTTGTTTCTTCTTTTTATAAGAAATTTTGACATTATAGAAAAAGATATTTTTTCCTGTTACTATTAAATTATGACTCATAAAACGGTTATAAATAAGCTAGGGATTGCTTAATTTTTTAATCAAATATATAGTATAATGTTCCTTTCGCAACATGTCTTGAACTTCGAAAGTGTTAGGTCTACCGGAAAGTTCTGTCCGATTTTGTAATAAAACCAAATACAAATTACGGACAGAACTTTCCGGTAGATCTAATAGTTTTGTATTCGTATTTGTATTTTTCGTGCTACATAATAGAAATTACTATTTCTGTTAACTTAAAATATATTTGTAAATATTATCCTTTTAATTTTCACCTATGCCATGTCTTTATTGTCTTTTTCTTTATTGTTTATAGTGTGTATTTACAATATCATTAATTATAAAATTTATCTTTTATTAAAATATTGTAAATAGAGTGTAGACATTAATATCCATATCTGTTATTATTATACGATTAAAGAAAAGGTTATTGAATATCTCTGCCACAGACACATTACATGTTATTAATAAAAAAAAAAAATCTCTTAATGTGAACTAACGAGAGGAAAAAAAAAAGAGTGAATGATGCGAGAACTCATTTTAGGACCAAAGAAATTCTGTTTAAAGTTACTAACTTGTGTGTCCATTAAAAACGCATCTCATCAAACATAGATATTATTTGTCTTATCAAATTTATCTTTTAACAAAAGGTATTTTTAATCTTAATTTCAATAAATCTTTATTTCAACAACAAAAAATAAATTTTTAATATATCATTTACTATCTTTTTAATTACTTTATCTGATATTATTTATATTTTATTAATATGCAAGAATTATGTAAAAATTTGATTACAAAACCTAGATGAAAATAGTTATATATATAGAAAGTAGATTATGTAGTAAAATTAATATTACAAATCAATGGCTACGTAGTTCATTCAAACTTCATCACGTGGCAGGAAGTACACATTTCCATAGTTAAATTAATCCCTATGATATAAGTCTATTATTGGATGTTGAAATGTAGACCCAAAAATGGCTGGTAGAGAGCAGCACGATCGGCGAAAATACTTATGGACCAATCAAAATGAATATTCGGGATGCTATCTCTTTAACTTCATTGGTTAAGCTTTCTAAACTTCTATTTATCCCATATTTTTAACCATTTCAGAGAATGTTTCTTGTCTTTCTTACATTATATTCGAGGATCTAGTAACAGTGAACAAACATAACCTTTTCTCTTTACGACTTTTGGAAGAACGGTATGTAATTTAGCACGTGTTCATAATTATTATATAAAGAAAATTAAATTAAATCTATGTTTTGTAATAATATATTATATATTTTCAATTAAGTTATATAGAATTTCATAATGCAAACATAATTTAAATCCTAGATAAAGATAAATGTACTAAATTAATTCAGCACGTGAGCACGATGTGCCTCTTAAGGTTTGCATCTCTCATTTTCTTTTTGGGTTTCAGTTATTCGTAACAGAAATCATCATGTCGATCAGACCGAATTATAGACCAACGATCGTCAAAAAGAGGACGAAAAAGTTCATTAGGCATCAAAGTGACCGATATGATAAATTGAAGGTATTATAGACAAATTAATATATTTCGGAAATTATAATTAATAATTTATAGTAAATAATATTTAACGTGTCTGAACAATTCAATGGTATTTTAATTTTAGATGTATCTCAATTTGTTCCTTAGATTTATTATTATTGCCTAATAGAAATAAATTCAATTATAATTATATTGTTAACTTGTATTACATCCAATGATAAATATAAATATATAAAAAAAAAATACCAGATTAAAAAATATTTGGTTATAGAAGTTTAATGGATAAATGTTTTTATTTTGTAGCGTAACTGGCGCAAGCCCAAGGGTATTGATAATAGAGTTCGTAGGCGTTTTAAGGGCCAATATTTAATGCCCAATATTGGTTATGGAAGCAACAGAAAAACTCGTCATATGCTTCCAACTGGTTTCCGTAAAGTTCTTGTACATAACGTCAAGGTAAATATAAGATAAACAATTATAAAATGTAATTATTTTTATATCAATGATTTTATACTATATCAAATATTTTATTAATAATTCATACGTTTTTCTGACCGATTGAACATTTTTTGAAAATATTTTCTAGGAGCTGGAAGTACTGATGATGCAAAACCGTAAATTTTGTGCTGAAATCGCCCATGCTGTTAGCAGTAAAAAACGCAAGGCTATTGTCGAACGTGCCCAGCAACTGTCAATTCGTGTCACGAATGCCAACGCACGCCTGCGTTCTGAAGAGAATGAATAAATATTTTTAACTCTTAATAAAATAAGATCTTTTCGCTATGTACTTGTATATCAATCAATTACCCTGTTTAACTCTAAACACATACGTTTTTATATAAGAAACTAAAGAAAAGACAATATTACAGATACAGCGATGTATAAAAAACTAAATTTTGCAATCCTTTTTAATACATTCTTTTCATATGGCACTACATATACATATTTATAATTATATAAACAGTTTATACAAAAATGAAATAGATTAATTGTGTTACATGACGTACATTTTTAAATCATTGGATTAAATCTTATGCAAAGCGTTACGTTTGCGGAAAGATGACAATAAAAAAGAAAAGAAAATAAGAACAATTTCTAGATTTCTAAGTACATAATACAAAAATTCGATAGGCGCAATGCAAATTACGAAGAAGCCTTGATTAGCGCGATTTAAGCAACGTGAAAGAATAGACGATAAATATTGCAAAGTATCAGGAACTACTGTGGATACAATGAATAAATGATTACAGCTATGCGGTCAGAAAAATCTGCGGTTTTATTATTAACTATAATTACGGTTATGCGCTCGCATTAAAGCTTCCACAATAACCGTGCTTCCATTTCTACTTTTAAAAGATGCAATCGGGAACGTGGTGTATAAAACCCGGTAATGCTGTAACTTTGAGTTATTTTAGTTTTGAACACTAGAGGATTAGGACGATCTGCCAATGATTCGAAAGGTTTGTGTAGATATTTTTACGAATGAAACAAACAAACAAAAAAGAAAAGAAATAGTTACGTCGGTGTGTTAAAAATTTTTGTTGTTTTATTTTTAACTCGTATCCTTTCTTCGGCGAACAATTTAATAAATTTAATCGTGCGCGTAAGTTTCTGAAATTGTTCCTTGTTTCATAGGTATTATTATTAGCAATGATGCTGATAGGAATTCGAGGTGAACCTCAAGGACCTTCTTATCTTCCTCCTAGCGTATCTCGTCCTCCTGGTACACCTGGCGGAACAGGACATCCAGATGAATGGGCTGGGGTAAGATCCTACAATCGTACATTTATTAATTGTAATTTATATCAATTTCTTTTCTATCCGATTTTATAACTATTTTTTGTATACAATTTTAGTAAGAAAATTTGATAATTCTTGAACTATAATATGCGGTCAGTTTTCGCGTTAATCTAAAATCAAATAATTTCTCAAATGTTTCATCTCGTAATAATGAATTGAAATGATCAATAATACAAATCTCATATATTTGTACAAAAACAAATAAACAATTGTTAATGCAGTATAATTCAATCGTTCATGGAAATTTCGTACTCAATTGTTTTATTTACAATTTTTTTTCAGGATCCAGCAAATTACGAGTTTTCGTACGAAGTGCAGGATGCTGTTGCTGGTTTAGATTTTGGTCATCGTGAAAATCGAAAGGATCAGGAAGCAGCTGGTACATATCACGTTCTTCTTCCCGATGGTAGAACACAAATAGTTGATTACGTTGCTGATAATGCTGGTTATCGACCAAATGTACGATACGAAGGAACAGCAACTTATCCAGCACCGTCACCATCTGCTGGTGGTGGCGGAGACGATGGTTATAGATATTAAATAATATAAATATGAGAGAGAAAAGATCTTGTTAAAATATTTCGAATTTTATTCAATTCAAAATTAATTTTTTATTTTTTGATACGTCAAATCGAAGTTTACGTTATCGCGTTGATGGTATCGGCCATTTTTTAAAAGAATTTTCACAACTTCATTATTATTTCTGTTATAATTGTTTGTTATAAGTTAAAATTTTATTATAAATTTATTCTTAAATATTACAACAATTACGAGTTAGGGCACGCGTTTCGTAAAAATTGATTAGAAAAATAATTAGAAAAATCGACGTTGCATCGAATGTGTGTTAGTTAAAAAATAAAATATAGCGACTCGTGTATGTATAACATATTTTATGATGTATATGTACGCAATATACTCGAGATATTGATAATCGTAAATATTCAGAGTTAAATGTTGTTACTAATTTCAAGGAATAGATATACTGATGAATGTTGAATATTGCGGTTATATGTATTTTCATTAAGGAAATGTTGATAGCGTTATAATTAACAATAATAAAAGTTGACATTTATTATATTTAGAGTTTGTTAAGAACCATGTCTAACATTACGACAGAATTTTACGATCTAATAGACAAGAAAATGGAAACATCAAGAGTATCCGAAATTACAAACATTTTGGAATTTAAAGATGTTAGGAAAGAGAATCCATTGTCTATGTTGAAATTAGATAAGGTTTGATCAAATACATGATATAATCATCAATAATATAGAACTCTCATACATTATATCAATCATTTAACTTGTACGATTATGCGTTAATTAAATTTATTTAATTATGATCAATTTTTGTGTGTTTATTAAAAATAAAATAAATTCTATTATTTTCCACAAGAATGCTACGAGAAAAGTTCAAGATGTGATCGAAGAAGTCTCCAAAAAGGCAAAGATTTTTCGTTACGACGATATCCTTGCGTTTCGTCCAACCATAATAAAAGAATGCGATTTAGGTGTATCGGAAAATATTTGTTTCGTGAAAATGAAACAATATGCCGAAAAAATACCTACGCATGGTCTTCTAGATGTTAGTCAAACAATATTTATCTTTAACATTTATATTTTGATTTAAATTTGTTTTCTTTAATAAATAAATCATCTGTTATTCGACATCGAAGTTATTACAATTTGTAGGATTGGGAGAAACGTATAAGAATGTTGGTAACACCTAAACTTCAAGAAAAATATAGATACATTTTCGAAGAACACATGAATGAAGTAAAGGATCAATATTATCAAGACATACACAATATGTCTATTAATTCCGTGATAGCTATCGAATGTCAGGAATCTTGTAATATTTTGGATTATACGCTCTCAGCACCATTTAAACTTCTCGATCCACCAGATTTTTCTATTATTTATCAAAAACGTCGTTACAATTTTGCTAAAAGATATTATTTTCCTCACAAGTTTATGAGAAATATTGTAGCCAGAGCTAACACGGTGCTCGGTAATTCTATATGCGATTTTCGACGTTATAGAACGATCGGTACTCTTGATTTAAACAGGTATTATTTAATCGTGTCCTTTTCTTCTAATACTTTTATATTTATTAACTTATGTCTAACAGAAGTTTAAATATTATATATTTAAATAAATAATATTTTATATCTAAAATTTTTGTTATCGATAATCCCAACTCTGACAAGTAACTCAACAATATAAAATAAAGGTCACTTAAAAATTTCAATTTTATCGAGACTGGTAAGAAATTTTTGAAACTACTTTAAATATTAATAAAATTGCAGTTTTTGACAATAAAAATTAATTTTTGTTTATTTAGATATAAAATATTGAAAATTTCAATATCTGGTTTTTTTATTCAATATAAATAAAATTGATTATTTTGTTTTCGTATTACAACAGATTTTTGGATTTGTTGGACGTAGATTTAAAGAGAGGTATTCTTCTTATAACCAGCTCGTATTACGGTAGCGTGATTAGAAATCTTTCTCAGTCACGTTACCTTTACGATGTACCATTGGCCATGATCAATGATTTTTTTCGATGTGCTACAAATTTACTGTCACTTCAAATAATGGCTTGCATGATGAATACCATAGAGGAATGGCTTACAGTATTAAGCAATTGCTTTACGGCACCCTTATTAAAGGTATAAGTTATCGTAATAATATATTGTTTCTTAATTTTAAAAAGTATTATGAAAATTTTCCGACCAACAGTTGGAATTAAAATGCGAAAACAACGAATTATTCATCTACCCAATGTTTAATGAAATTTATCAATCATTTCAATTAATTATCGATGAAATTGCTAATGCTGCACAAGATTTACCACCATTGGAGTCTTGGATCGGTATTAAAACTGTTCACAAAGTGATTTCGGTCACGTTACCACAGTGGTACTTGGATGAAGTGAACGAAAAACTCGTGATAATATTGAAAAATTTATTTCAACCTGTAACCGATTACATCGAACAATTGCGTGAACAATTTGGTGTTGCTTATGATACCGAAACTCGAGAAAAAGTAATCGCTTACGTTGCTGAAGGACATACTTTCGAGGAATGCGTTGAGAAAGTTGAAGATTTTAATCGTTTAGTTAGAGAAATTAATGGATTGGTACGTAAATAAAACAAACACAGGATGTCCCGTGTAAAAGAAAATTGCATTACAAATTGTTTCTTCACCGAAAACTAACATAATAAAATTTATATTTTATTTTATATTAAAAGATTTTGAATTCATATTCGAGTGATCATAATTCATCTTTCTAGCCTAATATCGAATATTTTTTTATGGCAACGTTACATCAAACGGACGGCAAAGTTGCACTTATGTCTTATACTCAATTTGGTCGTGAATTAATAATCGGCGAATTGGTGAAACGACATCGAAATTATAATCTCGATATATGTAACGTGTTCGAAACATTGAAGGAAAAGGCACTGAATGTACCAAAAACAACGAAGGAACTTCTCGAATTAGGTGTTCGTCATTTTTATCGAAAATAATCAAACACGATGGGCTCACAAATTCGTAGTATTTTCAATTAACTTATTTATTTTTCCTGTTATATAGGTAAATACATGATAGTAGCTGCAACTACAACAATGGAAGATATGAATGATAGAATTACGTTATCATTAAACATGATGGCATCATTGATCGAAATGACAAGCTTAAGCGTAGATCATATCGATTTAAACAATAACACTGTCAATTGGTTGAAACGAATAAGACCAATTTTTGAACAGAGTAGCAGTATGTACGAGCAAATGAAATTCGAATTGGAGGACAATTTGCAAAGCAAAGTATTGGCATTGAATACGCAAGTTGAAAAGATGTTTCCAAGGTAAATTCCTCTTTTTTTTTTTCGTTTTTTTTTTTTACGTGTTTCAATATAACTCGATTTATAGTCACATTTAAGAAAGTCATTTGTAGATTAAGTATCATGAACGATATGGATGACGCTAAACGCGTTATAGATTATATTGAAGATATAAGAAAATTGATAAGAGGCCTAGATCGGATGGATGTAGAAGCAGAATGGATTAATAGCGAAGAAGCTCTTTTTAATTTTCCACTTTCCCAATATCCCTTAATTAACGAATTGAAGGACATTATAATGCCTTTTTACGATATGATCTATCAAGCGTGCAAATGGCAAAGATTTCGGGATGTCTGTTTAGATGGACCCTTCGAATATCTCGATGGATATGAAATTGATGCTAAGTGTAACGAATTCTTTGCTAATTTCAGCAAAATGAGCAAACAATATAGAACGAAAATCAAATTACAATTAGCGACTAATTATCCTTACAGGTTTATTTTTATTATCTACTTTTCTATACAATCATTTTGTACGATTTCAAGATTTTTTCTTACATCTTATTGGTATATCAGTTTTACAGGTTTGATCGACGATCCAGATCCTTTTCAACAACCGGTTCCTATGAAACTTTCCTATCAAATTATCGAAGATATCAAATGGTTCAAAGTAATTAAAAAAAAATTTATATTAATATTACTATCTCTCTCCAATAATCATTAAATAAAATAAATCATATTTTTAGGTATACGTTCCGCTTGTAGTAGTTTTCTGTAATCATGCGCTTCGACAACATCATTGGGATGAAATGTCAATCATCGCAGGTTTTGATCTTACACCAAATGCTGGGACAACTTTACGAAAAATGATACTCATGGATTTGTTAGAAAACTTGGAAAAGTAATATATTTAGTATTAATAATTAACAATAACGATATTTAAGTAAATTCGTATAAAATAATATAATTTAAATTAAAAAAAAAGAAAATATTTATGTGACCTCCCATCTCATCCCCTCCTTCCCTCACCCACAGCTAAGACACCGTATATATTTGAACAATTTAAATTTGATTTAATTTAAGATATGAATTAATAAGCGTCAGTGCATCGAAAGAATTGAGTCTCGAGCAAAATTTTGAAAAAATATTGAAAGAATGGGACGACGTTTTTTTCGAGACAATGCTTTATAAAGATTCTGGTGTTGAAATATTAACCCAATTAGATGACATACAAACACTCTTAGAAGAACACATTGTAAAAATACAAACCATGCGTGGTTCAGCGTTCGTAAAGCAAATTAAAAATGAAGTTGAAGATTTTTATCAAAAGTTACTTCGTATACAGGATACTATAGAAGAATGGACAAAGGTTTGTTTATTATTGATTAGAAATTGTTTCTATAAATTCTTAATATTTTTAACAATTATAGGTACAAGTACAATGGATGTACTTGTTGCCAATATTTTCTAGCAAAGATATCGTTGCACAATTACCCGAAGAAAATGTATTATTTGTTCAAGTCGATGGAATTTTTCGGAATGCTATGCAAGCTGTTAAAAGAGATCGCCGTGTTAGGGAAACTGCTGGTAGTGTAAGTATGAAATTTAATTAATTTAATGAGTAAACAATTTCTAAATTATTCATTGTACATATTTAGCCTTCGTTAGATCTAAATTATTTAAACATTATTTTTCTGTAACACGACAAACAGAAGAAAATTTTTATATTTTATTCTTGAGATATAATTTTCATTTTTTTTTTTTTCAATCAGTTAATCATTGGGTTAAATTGCTGTTTGTAATTTTATTTTTATTAGGTCGGTTTATTAGAAGTTATGAGAGAAGCCAACAGTTTGATGGAAACGGTTAACGATGGTATATATAATTATCTAGAGAAAAAAAGACTATTCTTTCCACGTTTCTTCTTCCTGAGTAACGACGATATGCTAGAAATTCTATCAGAGACAAAGGACCCACTACGAGTACAACCTCATTTGAAAAAATGTTTTGAAGGAATTAGTAGGCTTGGGTGGGTTATCGTTTACGTAATTTCTTATTAAAAGTCTTGGCTTCTCTATAATTAGATTTTCTTTCTCATCATTTCTATCGATAATGATTACCTCATAGATTTAATGAGACCTTGGAAATTTATTCTATGATCAGCGATGAAAAGGAAGAGATAACATTTCAAACCCGTATCTCAACGGAAGCTGCACGTGGTTGTGTAGAAAAATGGCTTATACAGGTACTTAACACTATTATCTAAATATTTCAATTATTCCAATTGTATTGATTTTTATTATATAAATCGTAATAATTGTATAAAAAAAAAATCATATAAATAATTGAAAGGTAGAAGAATATATGATAAAATCTATAAGACACGAAATGCTTTTGAGTTATTTGGATTACGATACAAACGAGCGTATAATATGGGTTCAAATTTGGCCTGGCATGATCGTACTTTGCGTTGCTCAAATTTATTGGTCCATGGAAGTCCAAAGTAGTTTATTAACACGTATACCATCAACTTTAGAAGCACTTTATGATAAACTGAAATTACAAATTCTTGACATGGTTAATCTAGTAAAAGGTGTTGATAAAATTCATGAAGAATTAATGATCATCACATCCAGGTAGAATTTTGTAATAACAAACGATTGCTTAGGTCAATTAACGAAACAGAATCGTATCACGTTGAATGCACTTATCACGATCGATGTTCATGCTATGGACATAGTTAAAATGCTCGTTGATAAACAAATTATGGACGAGAAAGATTTCGAATGGTTATCTCAGCTTCGTTATTATTGGGAAGATGATGTGTTTGTTAGAATCATACATGCGACTATACCGTATGCTTACGAGTATATTGGAAATACGCCACGTCTTGTAATCACACCGTTAACTGACAGGTAAATTATAATAAATTCGTTCAATGTATTAGAAAAAGTTTCGTATATGACAATTTATATTTTTTTAAATAATACATACGTTAGTATCAAAATCATTCGGTACGAATATTCTGGGTAAGACAATATTTACGTCAAATAATATAATTTTCAACAATATGGTATTGTTTTAACAGGTGTTATCGTACTTTGATAGGTGCATATACTTTGCATTTAAATGGAGGACCCGAAGGTCCTGCGGGTACTGGAAAAACCGAAACAGTGAAAGACCTCAGTAGAGCTCTCGCTGTACAATGTATTGTTTTTAATTGTTCGGAAGGTCTTGATTACAAAAATATGGGAAAATTTTTCAAAGGTTTAGCAGCCTGTGGCGCTTGGTCTTGTTTCGACGAATTTAATCGAATAGAATTGGAAGTTTTATCAGTGGTAGCACAACAAATCCTTTCTATAGTCCAAGCTGTACGTGGGAATTTAGAAAAATTCATTTTCGAGGGAACAGAATTGCAATTGAATCCTGCTGTTTATATTTGTATAACGATGAATCCTGGATACGCTGGTCGTTCTGAATTACCAGACAATTTAAAAGTTCTCTTTAGAACCGTTGCAATGATGGTACCGGATTACGCGATGATAGCTGAAATTTTTCTTTATTCGTCGGGTTTTAACACGGCACGCGCATTGTCGACTAAAATAGTAGCAACTTATAAATTATGTTCGGAGCAATTATCTACTCAATTCCATTACGACTACGGTATGCGTGCAGTTAAAAGTGTTTTAACCGCAGCACAAAATATCAAATTGAAGTTTCCCGATGAGGATGAAGCCATACTTCTTCTTCGTTCCATTATCGATGTCAATTTACCTAAATTCTTGGCGCATGATGTACCACTGTTTCAAGGAATAGTATCTGATCTCTTTCCAGGATTAACTTTGCCAGCTCCAAGTTATGATGTATTATTGGCAGCAGTTCACGAAGTCGTCAAGAAAAGAAACTTGCAAACAGTTGATACTTTCTTATTAAAAATTATTCAAACATACGAGATGATGATAGTTCGACATGGTTTCATGTTAGTTGGTGAACCCTTTGGTGGAAAGACATCTGTTCTTCATACCTTGGCTGATGCATTAACTTTGATGCATGAATGGAACGATGAGAATGGTGCTGTAACTAAATACTTTACTATCAATCCTAAATCAATAACATTGGAACAATTGTATGGACATTTCGATCCGGTATCCTCCGAGTGGTCAGACGGTGTATGTGCAGTTGCATTTAGAGAATATTCCATGGAAGAAACCGATCATAGAAAGTGGATTATTTTCGATGGTCCTGTTGATGCACTTTGGATTGAAAATCTAAATACTGTTCTGGATGATAATAAAAAATTGTGCCTTACATCCGGCGAAGTAATGCAAATGTCAAACGTGATGTCGATGATATTCGAAGCTATGGATCTGGTCCATGCATCTCCTGCAACAGTCTCGCGTTGTGGAATGATTTATGTCGAACCTCGTGTACTCGGTTGGCAACCATTTGTCGATTCGTGGATAGCACGTTTGAATCCACAATGGAAAGAAGGTCATGAAGATCTAATAAACGAGCTTTTTCAATGGTTGCTAGATCCTTGCTTGGAGTTCATTCGTAAAACTTGTCATATGTATTTAAATGTAGGCCAAATTCATCAGGTTGTATCAACCTTGAATCTCATTGAGATGTTCATGGAAACTGCAGTGGCAGATAACCCTAAAACTTACGATACATATATCGTATCGTGGTTACAAGCTGCAATGTTGTTAGGAATGGTTTGGGGTGCCGGTGGTACTTTGGATTTTGATTCTCGATGCAAATTCAATGCGTTTTATTTAACATTCTGGAAAAATGAAAACAAAAATTATCCCATGCCGGAGAGTATTGAAGACTCATTAATTTCAATACCTGGGGACGAACTTATTCATGATCATTTATACACGTTTAAAAGTAAAGGAGCATGGAGACGTCTTGCCGAGTTATGTAAATCGGAACGATACGATGATACCCAAAGTATCAGCAATATTATGATACCCACTATAGATACGATTAAGTATCAATTATTATTCTTGATGCATATCAAACATCGTAAACGATTTTTAATACAAGGAGATACTGGTACGGGTAAAAGTTTCTACGTCAAGGATTTGATGATGAACAAATTGGAAGAATCGAAATATTTACCTAATTTCATCATCTTTACACCTAACACAACAGCTTGGACTACACAAGAATTAGTATTAACTAAATTATATAAAAGACAGAGAAATCAATTAGGTCCTTTACCAGGTACACAGTGTATAGTATTCATCGATGAAGTTAACATGCCCGCCAAAGAAATTTTCGGTTCACAATCGGCAATAGAATTACTTCGTCAATTCTTCGATCACGGTAGTTGGTACGATTTAAAAAAGCCAGAAAAAATTTGGATTCTCGATACGATGTTTATTTGTGCTATGGCACCGCCTGGTGGAAGTAGACAAGAAATTTATCAAAGATTTCTCCGTCATTTCAATTTATATTCCATCAGTGAATTCTCTGCTGACAGTGTTTTCCGAATTTTCACGAATGTAGCCTTTATCGGACTCAAACGAAACGGTTTCACAGCGTCAGTTATGCCAATCATAAACGAAATCGTTAATGCCACTATGGCAATATACAAAGCAGTTAGCAACGAATTTAGACCAACCCCAGCTAAACCACATTATTCGTTTAACCTTCGTGATTTCACTCGAGTAATATTAGGTTTTACTTTGATTAAAAAAGAAAGTGCCGAGACGAAGAATGAATTAACCAAATTATGGGCCCACGAAATCTTAAGAGTATTCGGTGATCGTTTGATAGATCAAACTGATCATCGTTGGCTCTTCAACAAAATAAAACAAACCACGCAAAGTGTATTAAAAGAATCATTCGATACGATATTCGATCATTTGCCAAAATTTCACGACAATTTAACTGAAGAGAGTTTTCGTAGTTTGATCTATGGTAACTTTATGAACATGGAATTATCACCGAATGAACGTCTTTACGAAGAGATACTTTCGATAACAGAATACAAAGAAGTAGCTTTGGCTTATCTCGAAGAATACAACAATACTCATAGAAAAAAAATCGACATCGTGATGTTCCGTTATGCTTTAGAACACTTGGCAAGAATTTGTCGCGTACTTGCCATATCTAACAGCAGTTTATTAATGATTGGTGTTAGCGGTTCCGGACGACAATCATTAACAAAATTAGCATCCAACATAGCTGGTCATGGACTTTTTCAACCAGAAATTGGTAGTGCGTATGGGCTGAACGAATGGAGGGAAGACATTAAAAAGGTTTTAAAGAATTCCGGCGGTGTTGGTAAAAATTTTGTCTTTCTATTTACCGAAGGACAGATCAAGGAAGAAACTTTCCTAGCTGATATTGATAGTCTTCTTAATATAGGAGAAGTACCTAATCTTTTCACGGTTGAAGAAAGACAAGAGATCATCGAGATGTGTCGATTGGATGCCCAAGGTGGTAATCGTAATTTGGACATATCCGTGCTTTCTGTATTAGCCTTTTTTATTAATCGTTGCAAAGAAATGTTACACATAATGTTATGCTTCAGTCCAATCGGTGATACTTTTAGAATAAGACTAAGACTTTATCCAAGTTTGGTAAATTGTTGCAACATCGATTGGTTCGAAGTATGGCCTGAGGAAGCACTTGAACAAATAGCACTTCACAATACAGCAAACATCAACGTCAACGAGAACGTTAAAGTTAACGCCGTTATTGCTTGTAAATATTTTCATAAGTGTGCTAAGGATATCAGTGATCATTTTTATAAATTATCCGGTAGAATAACTTACATTACTACAGCTAGTTTTCTTGATCTTATGCATACTTACGTCGAATTAATTGGCGAGAAACAAGAAGAACTCACATTGGCAAGGTATCGATGATATATGATTTTTCTATAAAATTCTAACAACTTGATATTATTCTTTTTTTTCGCGATATTTAGGGATCGATATCTCAATGGTTTGAACAAGTTAGAATTTGCTGCTGAACAGATTCAACGTATGAGAGTGGTTCTTTCGGAATTAAGACCGCAACTCGAATTGTCAGCTAAAGAAACCGCAGAAACTATGAAGCAAATAGAAACGGAGAATGTGAGTGTAGAGAAAGCAACGATTTTGGTAAAGAGGGACGAAGATGCAGCTAATGTTCAAGCTAAAATTGCGGAGAATTTAAAGTTGGAATGTGAGGCTGATTTGGCTCAAGCCCTTCCTGCATTGGACGAAGCAATAGGTTATAATATTTTCATTTATAATTTAATCATCATCATCATCATAATATTCATTTCCATCGATTGATGAAGATATTTTGTTTTACGAAATACAGCTGCATTAAATACTCTTAAACCTGCTGATATCTCGGTTGTAAAAACTATGAAAAGTCCTCCAGAAGGAGTGAAATTAGTAATGGCTGCAGTGTGCGTTATGATGGGAATATCTCCAGTTAAAGTCAATGATCCAGTTACTGGTCGTAAGATTTTAGATTATTGGATACCCAGTAAACGTTTCTTAGGTGATATGAAGTTTCTCGATACTTTGCGTCAATATGACAAGGACAATATTCCAACTCATATAATGGATGTAAGATATCCAAATATAATAAAATACTGAAAATAGAAACTACAGCTTTGCGTTAATACAGGAAATTAAGAAGACGTATATGACGGATAAAAATTTTGAGCCAAGAGTTGTAGCCAGAGCATCCTCGGCTGCTGAAGGTCTTTGCAAATGGGTTCGTGCAATGGTATTGTATGACAAAGTAATCAAAGAAGTTGCACCTAAAAAAGCCAAATTGGCAGCTGCACAAACGGAATACGAAAATACCATGGCGTTCTTGAACGAAAGACGTCAAATGCTTGCAGATTTGACCGAAAAACTTGCTTATCTCAACGAAAGATTAGAAACTACTCTCGCTGAAAAGCTCGAATTGGAAAACGAAGTAATTAATATAATGAATGGTTCCCATGATTAATATGATTATTCACGATGATAATTAATCCATCAGGTTACCAATTGTAGAAACAAGCTAATACGCGCCGAAAAATTGATTGATGGTTTAGGAGGTGAGAAAGATCGTTGGTTGTCTGCGGCTGACAATTTGAAAAAATCTTACGACACTCTTCCGGGTGATATTTTAATTTCTTGCGGAGTTATCGCTTATCTCGGACCGTTCACGTCTAGTTATAGAACGGAAAATATCGATAAGTGGAAAACATTTGTACAAAGTTTGAACATACCTTGCTCGCTGGGTTACAATTTCGTGGAAATCTTAGGAACCGAGATAAAAATTAATTCTTGGAATATATTCGGTTTACCGCGAGATCCATTTTCCATTGAAAATGCTATAATAATGGATAATTCTAAAAGATGGAGTTTGTTCATAGATCCACAGAGTCAAGCAAACAAGTGGATTCGTCATATGGAAAAACAAAGCGAATTGGAGATCGTCAAAGTAACGGATAAAAATTATATGAATATCATCGAACAATCTATCGAGTATGGTAGGATTTTTTATTGAACATTGTTTCATAACGTTTCTTCTTCATTTTTATATTAGTTGTTTTTTTTTTTAAATATTATTACGTTTTATTAGGAAAGCCAGTTTTAATAGAAAATATTTTGGAGGATCTACCGGCACCGCTTGATCCGATTCTCATGAAAAATATTTATAGCGTCGCAGGAATATGGCATATTACTTTAGGCGATACTGCCATTGAATATGATTTACGTTTTAGATTATACATCACTACGAAATTAAGAAATCCGCATTACCTTCCAGACGTTTTTAATAAAATAACTTTGATTAATTTTGCTTTAACGATCGAAGGTTTGGAAGATCAATTATTAGAAATCGTAGTAGCTAAAGAAAGACCAGATTTGCAAGAAAAACGAGAATACTTGATAATCGAAAGTGCTGCTAATAAGAGAGCCTTGAAACAGGTCGAGGATAATATTCTTAAAACTTTATCGATAGCTGGTGGTGGTATTTTGGAAGACGAGGAAGCTATAGAAATATTGGACTCGTCTAAAATTCTTTCGATCGATATAATTAAGAAACAGGAAGCAGCGAAAAAAACTGAAAGAACTATCGAAGCTTTTCGTCAAAGTTATCAACCTATCGCGAAATATAGTTCAGCTCTTTATTATACCATTACAGATTTACCTAACATAGATCCTATGTACGAGTTTTCATTGCAATGGTTTATTAATCTTTACGTTGTCTCCATCGATTTGGCAAACAAAAGTAAAATCTTAGAACGTAGGCTTGGATTTTTGAAAAATACATTCACCTATCATTTATATCAAAATGTTTGTAGATCATTGTTCGAGAAAGACAAGGTTAATAAAAATGTAATTGTATCATTCTATAATGATATAAATTATATCGTAATATACATTTGATTATATTTTTATCAGATATTATATTCGTTCGTATTGTATTCAACGATTCTACTGGCAAGTAATCAAATAGATAAAGAAGAGTTTATATTTTTCTTATCTGGTGGTATGGCATTAAAAAAAGTAACACAAAATCCAGCACCCGATTGGCTTCCAGATAAATCTTGGTCTGAAATCGATAGAGTAGATACTTTGCCAAGTTTCGACAATTTTTCACAAAGTTTTATCAAGAATTTAACGAAATGGAAAACATATTACGATTTGTTAAATCCTGAAAGTGAATCTTTACCGGAACCATGGGAAAACACATTGACTTCTTTTCAAAAATTAATTGTTATGAGAATGATCAGGCCTGACAAAATTATTATTGCAGTATTTATTTATTTACATATATATATACATTTAAAATAATGTTTAATTATAGTATTATACATATTAATAATAATTAAAATTCTTTCTCATCAGATACGGGAATTCGTTAAGGATGGATTGGGAATTAAATTTGTAACACCACCACCATTTGATATTTCCAAATCTTATATGGATTCAACTTGTACAGTTCCACTAATTTTTATTCTATCACCTGGTTCTGATCCAATGGGAGCTTTGACCAACTTTGCCGATAATATGGATTATCTATCGAAATTTTCTACTATCTCATTAGGTCAAGGACAGGGCCCGATAGCGCAAAAATTAATTACCGAAGCTCAACGCGAAGGTTTATGGGTTTGCTTACAAAATTGTCATTTAGCTGTATCCTGGATGCCTGTTCTTGAAAAAATTTGCGAAGGTTTCAATCTTACAAATACTCACGTTAAATTTCGTCTTTGGTTGACCAGTTATCCTTCCGACAAATTTCCCATAACAGTTTTACAAAATGGTTTAAAAATGACCAATGAACCACCGACTGGTCTTCAACAAAATATTATGAAGTTAGTTGATATCTGATAATGAGAAAAAAGATTAAAAAATCAAATTAACCATTTATTTTTATTTCTAATTTTCAGATGTTATTTATCTGAAGCCGTTAAGGAACCAGATTTTTTCCATACGTCACCTCAAAAGAAAAGAAATTATTCAAAATTGTTATACGCTTTGTGCTTCTTTCATGCACTCATCCAAGAACGTAGAAATTATGGACCTCAAGGATGGAATATTAGATACGGTACATTGAAAATATTTTATTGGTGATCCCGAAAAAAAAAAAGTTTATTCGTGATTTTGTTTACAGGCTTCGATGACTCTGATCTGCAAATATCGGTGCAGCAGCTTCAATTTTATATCGACGATTACGAACAGGTTCCATTTAAGGCGATCATTTATCTTACGGGTGAATGCAACTACGGTGGAAGAGTTACAGACGAGAGAGATCGTAGATGTTTAAATACTATTTTAGATGACTTTTACAATCGTAATGTAATCACAAATCCCAATTATTCTTTCGCCGATATTGGTCCGGAGTATATGTTACCTAAAAAGTAATTAAACATATAAGATAATTGTATCCAGTGATGTTTAAATATTATTTTTATGTTTAAACTAATTGTTTTAGACACGAATATAAAGATTATATTGAACAAATAGAAGGTATTCCTGTTATCACATCACCAGAAGTATTCGGATTGCACATGAACGCAGGAATAACTCGCGATCTTGAAAGTTCGAAGAATTTTTTCGATTCAATGATGTTGATTCAAGGAACCGTCACTGTTGGCGATACTTTGAAACAGGATGAATTATTGTTGCTAATGAAAGAAAATATTTATAATAAATTACCAGATCTTTTTGACATAGAAGAGGCTCAAAAATCGTATCCAACGATGTATATGGAATCTATGAACACTGTATTGATACAAGAAATGGAAAGATACAATATACTTTTAGCTGAAATGAGAAATTCATTGGTAATGTTAGAAAAAGCTATAAAAGGTCTTATAGTGATGACTGCAGCTTTAGAGGTATAATATCATTTCATAGAAGTTTCTTCCTATTACTTTAATCATCTGATAATGACGTATTAAAAAATTTTATTTTTTTTTATTTTCGTAGATTTTAGGCGCACACATAATTAATGATAAAGTTCCACCTTCCTGGATTAGAGCAAGTGCTTATCCAACATTAAAACCATTGTCAAGTTTTATCGACGATTTTTTAAAGCGTTTAAATTTCTTTAAAAAATGGTTAATAGAAGGAAAACCAAAAACTTTTTGGATATCAGGATTTTCGTTCGTTCATGCATTCTTAACAGCCGCGGCACAAAATTTCGCGAGGAAATATAAAATACCGATCGATAAAATTAATTTTGATTTTCAAGTTAATACCTTCCTTTGTAAATTTTGTTTTATTAAATTTATTAAATAATATTTATTTATTTTTTTTTAATAGGTAATGCCATCATACGAATTAAATGAATCACCATTAGACGGAGTATATGTTTACGGAATGTATTTAGCTGGTGCAAGATGGGATATGAAAAATATGTTACTTGCTGAAAGTTATCCAAAAATACTTTGGGAACCTATGCCAATAGTATGGTTCAAACCATCAGAAATGATTAATATAATAATTAGAGGAAGATACGAATGTCCCTTATATATAACGTCCGCTCGTTTTGGAGTATTAAAAACCACAGGTCATTCTACTAATTATGTATTATCTATACTTCTCGACACAGATAAGGCTGTCAGTCATTGGATTAAAAGAGGTCTAGCTTTATTGTGTCAGCTTGATAATTAAACACCTTCTATATTATTTAATATCCCGTAAGGAAAGAATTATATGAAATAAATAGATAGGATATATTGACGATGCTTTTTATTGTTCCATCATCTACAAGTGTCACTTTGCATTATTTGGCATATATGTGTTTTTTACTTTTGTTGTTGTGATTTTTCGAGAACATGTTTTTTGAATATATATTTGTATATGTATAAGGCAAAGCCTCTATTGGCTACTATATTTATAACACACATTACGATTGAATTTTAATTGGTTTTTTACATTGCATCCACATATATAAAGCTGCTTGGATTATCATATCCGATAATCGAAGAGATACAATTCGTAAGTTCAGCCAATAAAGGTAGATTTTATTTGGAATGGATTAAGAGGTTCTGATATTTTATTTATACAATTATAATTTTTTTTTTGTATACGCTAACGTATTTAAAAAACAGTTGTTACAATACTCTATTCTAAAAAATCCTCTATGTGATCTACAAGATTTACAATTTTCTTTACAAACTATATTCAATCTGCAAAAATGTATCACAGGCTATTGTTCGTGACTAAAACAAGTGTAGTTTATAAGGGTAACATATGTTTATATATTTTCTTTTTTTCTTTTTAATATTTCTCTTGTGAACAATTTATAAGGTCTATTTAATGATCCCTCTATAATATTTACAAATTACATAATTAATCGCATTAAATTATACTGATTATAATGATTACAAACTTATATACGATATAATTTTCTTTTTAAATAAAATACTAATGATAAATAGAGTAATTGATCTATTTTACTATGATTAATGCTTTTGTCTTTATTATATAATATATTTATAGATTATCGAGATTCTTTTTTGTAAGTCATGTTTTCTGCAATACAGCAGCAATACTAAATCAATACTGTAGTTTCTATTGGAGGGGGAGGGGAGGGAAATAAACAGTTTTAATCACATTTAAAAGCATAAGCATCTTTTATGCATCTTCTTAAATCGTGTGTGTTTATATCTCTAATCACACAATTTAACTATGTCAATTTAATTATATCTTTAATCTGGCTGTACTCTAAAATTCAATTTCTTTGAATATACTGATCATAAAACTGAGTACAGATTTATATAATTTTTTCAAAATAATATTTAATTAGTCACGAATAAATCAATATTCAAAATGGTTAATAAATATTTCGGTGATTTAAATAACTCACATATAGCGCTATGCTGCATCAATTGTATATATATATATTTAATATATATATATTAAATATTATTAATTAATACTACTGTGTGTCATCTTTTGTATTAATATTTCGCAATTTTACTATACTACATTTATATAATTTTTGTCTATATTTACATAATTGACTAAAAAGCTTCTTTGTCCAACTTGCTGTATAAAAAAACTTTTCACCCCTAAAGTGCACTCACAAACGTTTATTAATAAAACATTCTACCAATGAATACAACTATTAATATCAACGAGCAAGGCAACAGTGCTTTAATTTGTGGAAAAATTTCATTATGCAGCAAGAAGCTGAATTAAAAAACGAAAATCTTATTTAAAAATCTCACTTTTCAAATACAGTAGAATTTTGACTATTCGAATTTATTGTGCAAGTAAGAATATTATCTAACAATAAAACAATGTAACTAAATATCTTGTTTGAAAATTTTGTTAAATATAATTTATCATTAATTATAAATACAATGATACTTGACATTTTAATTACTAACACTAACAATAAGTATTTAAAATAATTTTTAAAATAATCATCGAATAATAAAAATTCTACTATATATCTATTCAGATAATACAGTTCTCACAGTCTAATTAAACGTTGCAAAATTGAACACAGTATTAACAGTAATCTCATATGAGTAAATCTTTATGTTGAGTATAAATTCTGTATAAATATGCCAAAAGCATTATACATTTAAGTATTCAATTTCGCATAGGACTCGAGCTAATAAAACATAAAAATCTCATAATTATTTTTTAAAAAAATAATAAAGATTTCTATTATACGATAAACTCAAGTATTTTTGTCATGTATAAAATATTGACCACATAATTTTGGTAGGGCAATTTTTCATAAAAGTAAAAAATATATTTTTTTCTTTTAAAACTGTTTTCTTATTAATTGCTTTAGCAACATGGTAGTAAAATAAAATAATTGAATTTTTTAATTGGTATTTTCCAATATTTTAATTGGTATATTTGGATTTCTTTTTCTGTTACTATATTTACACAATCATCATTATCATGTTGCTGAATGTAGTGTACTTACAGTTATGCTGTAACAATTTATAAAGCAATCAGGGTAGATTTGCAAGAACCCCATTTTTCTTGAAGTTTTTGACACTCTTCCAAATGATGATCCGACAAATTTCTTGCTAATCCCACTTGTCCTGATTTTAATTTCCTCGGATCTAAATTAGCTCCAAGTGTTTGTACACCTTTAGCAAATTTCGAAAAAGGTGATAGAATATCTTTGGCAGTAGCTGCAACTGGACTTGTGACATCTGTAATGCTACTTTTTACAGATTTCAGGGCCGATTCACTTTGCGAGGAAGTAATATTTAATGTTAGATCTTGTTCAGATGTTGATCTCTGTTTATCTTGTAATTTATGATCTATTAACAAAGTATTACTCTTTAAGTTACTTGAATGTGCTTTGCTGTCTACTTTTCCTGTCGATTGACTAATATTTTTGGAAAGACTTAATGAAGTCGGATATATTAATCTATCTTTCTCTTCGCTTAAAATATCCGTTACATTCTGAATTGTTATTTCTGGTGTCGTTGCTGTAGTTTTTTGTGGTGAAACACTAAGAGAACTACCAGATTCACTTTGTGGCATTAGATAAAATTCAGATTTTTTAATATCAGAAGATAATATATTATCCTTATCTATATTAATATAATTATCAGAAGCACTATTATTTACTATATCAGTATCTTTAACGCCCATTATGATTCCAATTGACGGGCTATAAGCTTCCATTAGTTTTTTGTCATGAGAAAAGTTCTTTGTTTGTTCAGTACGAATATGAGTCATCTGAATATTTTCATCCTCATCGCTGCTGCTGCTATCATCGCCACGTTTCTTATTAATATTTCCAGAAATATCTCTATCACCAACAGTAAAAGTTGGTTTTAAAGATGTTATAGATTTTCTTGATCTTATACTTTTGGCCAAGTCGATCGGTTTCTTTGTGCTAAAGCTGTGACCTAATTTATTAAGTTTACTGAATTGTTCCGACATATTACTTAATGCTTTTGTACCTGCAAAATATAATAATTTATGAATTTATTTGTTTAGATAATTGTTTTTATTAATAATAGAAACAAACCTGCACTTTTGAGAGCTAATAGTTGTGTTTCGGATACATTTCTGGTCAATTCAGGAAAAGAGGAAATATCTAAGAGTCCTGTAGAACCTTTAACATTAACTAATTTGCTCTTTCGTTTATCCAATGTTATATTCATCGCAATCGGTATTTCTTGTAAGCCAGCTATTTTCATAGCTACTGAAATAGCTTCACAAATTGCTTTTAAGGATTCTATAATAGCAATATTTGTTTATTTTCAATAGACCACTATACTATTTTATTATTAAAAATATATATTAAAATGTGTGAAGTATTTTACCTATGCTTTCTTCAACAGTTTTTATTACAACAGCCATGTTGTTAAAAAATCTTAAGTTTGTACTGCGGAACATGTGAAAGTAACCATACTCTGCACCCATTTTATAGCTAATTCTAATACAATGATAATGTTTGTTTTTAAAAATAGAAACTGTACTTTCTGGTTGGCCAAATTCAATAAGGATTATATCAGAAAGTGGAACTCTTTGGTAGTTAGTAACTTTATCAATTTGGTCGTCATAATCTGCTATATAATAGCTATCTCGAGTTAATATAAGAATAGTATCCATTTCGGTTTCAGTAGGATCCCCAGTTCTAAAAATAATTAATAAAGAAAATATAAACATTACGGAGGAGATAAATAATTTTATAAAAAATAAAAAATTTAATATATACACAGGATCAGCGTCAATAAGTCCCCAACTCCCAAGAATAACTTCAGGATCAGGTATCAATAATTTTTTACAATCTTCAATTAATAATTTAACATGAATTGCTGTAGCAGCATTATCTTCTTCTTCTGTACGTTCTTGAAATACTTCTTCGCTTACTGCATTTCCTAACATCATATCAATTGTAGCTTGTCTATAGACATCTTTGAAGCGATTAAGATAATATCTGAAATCATAATATAATTTAAAAAAAAAAAATAATAATTACAATCGTTGAAATAATATATATAATTTAATATATAATTTATAAAATAAAAATTATTGCCATAGGATTAGAAAGATTTCAAATGTTTCAAGGTTCTTTTATGTTAAAAGTAGATATGTCGTTTATTAATTATAACTGCCAATTCTAATATTTACTATAAATGCAAGATTAATCACTAATTTTCATGCGGTGTAAGATCCATCATCCACGATGTAACTATGTTTAGCATGTAACTACAATCATTCATAAAATTCAATTAAATATGAAATATAAATTGTAGTGTAATGAAATTATTTCTTATTCACATTTTTCACAAACTTTTCGTTTCGACAGAAAACGAACCTTGCTAAATGATACATAGTAGTGGCATAAAGAAATTCAGGATGTGTAGCAAGTTGAAGCTCTATATTTGGTGGTTTCGTAGGAATAAGTTCAAGGCAGCAGTTATCAAGGATGTCTAAATAATGTGACCAATCGTTATTCAGTTGATCAACGTTGATTACGTTTCCTAGCAAAGTGTCTATCGCTGCTTGGCGTAAGTCGTCCATAAAGTGTTGTTGAAAATATCTATTGGAAAATTAAAGGATGTCAGGGATCTACAAAGCACGAAATTAGAAATGTCTAACTCAATCTTGACTGTGGTACTTGATGTGGTAAAAATATCTTATCACCAATCCATAATATCTATTATAATAAACTGAAAATTCGGACACATAAAAGATAATTTATGATATAATTTTGAAACGGCAGCTGATAGGATCAAACAAAAAGAAATGAAAATGAAAGGTTTTAAATATATAAAAAGTTCATTTATAGCTTTACCTATTAGCAGAGTTCATGCCATCTTTCATTAATCCAGTGAATTTTCTTTCTCCCGTTCTCGTATAATCTCCCTGAAAAATATAATTAAGTATATACATAATTAATGCAAATTTTAATTCCACTAAATAATTAGTAGATAATATTAAATTAACAAAATTAATTAAAAACCTTTAAAGCATTTGTCCCAGCATATTGTTTACTGATAATGTCACCATTATTAGCCCAAAGTAATTGGAATGTTTGTCTAATGTTTGTAGGTAAAGTTCCATCAGGTGGTATCAAGCCAAGTTTTGAAAATTGCATTTCCATTACAGCTTTGCCAATAGCTGTTTGTACGACATTAGTTCTATCTAAACAATCGATGCAATTTATACGAAATATTCCTTTCTGCATGCATATTGTACCTTCTTTATCGCGCCAACAGTAACTCATATTTGTTAATACTGAATCAAGTGCATTAATAAGAATCGAAATATTTTCAAAATGCATACCACGGCTGTTAAATAAAAATTGTATAAATATATAACAATTAATATAACACGTTGAAGAATTTGATAATATTTAAACTTACCAATATTCATGAAAATCAAAACTTGTATAAGTAATATCAGGATGATTATATTTTAAAACATGATTACTATAAGCTTCCCAAATAATCTTCTCTTTTCCTGTTTGCTCAACTAAATTAACGATGCATATTGGACCATATAAATCAAGTTCTTCACCAAAATGTTTTTCAAATGTAACTTGTGTTTCTGCTTCATCTAAAGTATTATTACAAGATTATTATTTCATATTAAATGATCGCTATATATAAATTTACTATATTTCTAAATAATTTCACATATAAAGTATTATGGTTCTTAACTTCTAAAATATACACACTTTACCTTTATCTATTCGTGGAGGTGGTTTATATTTATATCCAGGTTGAGACCAATAAACTGGTACACTACCTCGAACTTGTACAAATGATACCTGATGATCGTGGTACCAAACCAATTGCTCGGTTTCAACATAATTGGCACATTTACCTTCGTCGTCAACACCACGTCTCTTATACCTTTATTTTATAATCAATATAAGATTTTTAATTTTACTTATTATAATAAATTACAGAATAATAATAATAATAATAAAAGAATTACCTAGTGCCAGCACGGAATCTACTCCTCCTCGATATAATAGCTAAATTAAATATTTCATGCTGCTGTTGATCATAGAAGCCTACTTCAACTTTACATTTTTCTATTTGAATATATCCTTGAATAACTGGTAATATCCAGCAATCTGCTTTGTCTGTCTATAAAAATATAATATTATTTCAAATAATAGTTAACTTTTAGAACGTCTTATATTAAAAAATAAAAAAAAATGTTGATTGTATTAACTTTTAAATTAATTATATCTTGCAACATATGTTTATTCCAAAAAAATCTATCATCTACTCGCTGCCACAAAGGTCTACATTGATTGCCCTTAGTTTCTTCTACTTCAGCTACGCATAATCGTTGAAGACTATTGGTAATATCTCCAGTTTCACAATAAAAAAAAGAATCGGTTTCTGTAAATATTTTATTTAATTCATCTAAGATTCTTTTCTCAAATTTGTCTTTATCCTTAACTCCGCTTCGTTTGTTTACCGTAGATTTAACCTAATAACGGAAAGAATAAATTTATAAATTACATGTGATATACAGTATATTAGAATTATTTAATCGTACTCTCTATTATTACAGACTATGTTTATACCTGCGATGTTGCAAGAGCAGCAGCTTGCTGAGTGGTATTTTTAATAGTATTTGTGGCACTTTTTATAGTACCCCATGTTTTAGCGAATGCAGCTTTCTGCGGCACATCAAACAATCCGCTAACTCCCTTTTTCTTTGGTAAATGTTGATGTTTTTTACATGGAAGTAATCCAATATCCGTATTATCTGTTCCAATATGCAAGAAAGCTATTGATTTAATTCTGTATACTATATGACCTCCATATAATTCTCCAGCCTCAGAAACTTCTTTTATAAGCATTAAGCGTGGTTCTAATACTGATGGTTGTTCTATTTTTCCTACTATACCATAAAACATTCCAAGACATTCTAAATCTTTTGGAGATGCCCATTCCCAATCTGTATATAAAATAAGATATAGACAATTATTTATATAGATCAAATTATTCATTCTAAAGTTAAGATTATAACTTATTTTTTACATTATACATTTATCATTATATTATACACTTATTTTGTACATATATATATATATTAATTTATTTTTAATTATATATTTACATTATTTAAAATAACAGAAATAACTTGATTACAAATGTTATAAGAGAGATTCATTGTAATATTATTAATATTATAAATAATTCATGTAAAGTAAAAAGAGATATTGATCGATCATAGTGTACACAAAGAAACAAAGAAACGTCAAATTTTGCGGCTTGTTGTATTGTCAACCTATAAGTTTAGATTTTGTAAGTTTAAGATTCTTCAAACGATACAAATATTTAATATTAATATACTTAACTATTTTATTACGTGGATACTTAATTTTTCATATTCGTTGGAATAAAATTAGGTAGGGTAAAAATATGCGAACAAAATGTAATGAAATTTGACATATATATAAAAAAAGTATACATATTTTATTTAATATTTACCAGATTTAGCAGAAAATTGGCCCGTTATTTTGTCGCACCACAAACTGTGCCTTTCCTTAACGAAAATAAAATGTGTGTCAGTACGAAAGAGTTCCATAATTCAGTCTTTTAAACGACTGATACTTTTTACGAAGCATTTGTGACGTTCCCTCTGTTAGACAAAAAATATGCCTACTGATGACAGCTCGCCATCTTTTTAACTCATCCTACAACAGTTTAACCATCAATGTTATTTCCATAACTTTCATGTTTTAATGAAATTCTATGATATACAATTCAAGTTTTTTTTTTTTCTTCTATTCATAACAAATCGAATACTACTCACGCTTTCAGATCTTACATCGTACTAGTTAATTTATTGATAGAATTTCAACTGACCAATAGAAACGTAGATTTGTCGAACATTTGCTTTTACGCGTGTCATTTATAGAATCGACTAAATTACGATATATATATATACGTTTACTATAATTGTTTTTATACTTCTAAGATTCTTGATAAGTATATAAATTATATGTATACTTTAATTATATATGTATACATACAATTATTTTTTCTTTTTTAAATGATATATTAATTACTATATTATTATATTTATTTTTCTTATTTTTATTGATTTGAAAAAATTTTTAAATATTTTCTTACAAAAGCTATCTCATGCTTCAAAGCAGTATTAACCATCCAAGTTCTAACCATCCCTGTCATTAACTTTAGTAATTGAACAGGAACTATGTTTTTCAATGAGGAGTAACCTTTGACTAATTATTATATTACTATTATGAACTAATAGGAAGAATGAATTAATAACGCATAATTTTTTGAATAAGACTTTATTTGACGTAGTTATTTAGTACCTAGTGCATATATGTAATGCATAAGTACATCATACATCGGAACATGTGAAAATATATATAGTTTTAATAATCCAAGCATGCATTTATGCGAACTGAAACTTTTCCATAATACGCAGAAAAGATTTCTAATTCAGCACAATTATGACGTTTAATTAGGCTTGGTCTCTCACTTAGATTTTTTTACTAAACAGACTTTTTTAACAAGACATACATTTAGCATACTGTCTTTTCTCCTTCTATCCGCTCTCTTATGGTTTTCGATACAAGTGAATTTTTTCTCCTTCTTCTTCTCTATCAGGTTTCAATGAAATGTAAAATCTGATACAAATAAATGAAAATAAATGAAGATATTTATTCATCATCGCTTTTATCTCCTCTTCTATCGTGCGTTTTTTTTGCCTTATATTCTTCCCATTTTCTATGATTTAGGGTCTGAAAATCATCTACCTTCGCTATTAATTCTAAATATTTAGATAGTTTTACTAGTTCTCTATCTTTGTTCCTAGTTGTATGCGCATGTCTGAAAGGTCTTATTCGCAATCCCGATTGAGGATTCATGATGAAATTTCTTCTTATGTCATCGAACATTATTGTATTCTTTGCTGAAAATTGTTTATATTTTCCCCAAATAATGCCTAGAGGTTTAACACCTACTACTCCGTATTTTGGTGTGTGAACAGATATCATGGCAAGAGAATCTAGATGGAATGCTATTTTGTAATATGGATGATTCGATACACCTAACAGTTTCATCTTCTCATTAATCCATTTCATGCTGGTTGCTGACCAAATGACTATATCATAATTCTTGTAAGCACGCGTTAAGAATTCATGAAGATATGGGCGCATTAATTCAGCTCCGCTTTCTGCTGTTGATCTATGATCAAAAAGTGTGTAGTCTATGTCAAGTACAAGAAGTTTCTTGCCTTCCCTAAGAGGATTCAATTCTGTGATGGTATAATGATCAATTCTCTTTTGTATTTTAGACAAATATACTTCAGCCTTTTCTATTTCTACTTCTTCTTCTTCTATGTCTAGATCGTTTACTACGTCTGGCATATTTTCTGGAGCTCGACTCACTTCCGCTATGTCCTCTTCGCGAGAACCCATTAACATTAATTTAAAACCTGGTTTTAATCCTAGCTTTCCTATAATGTCATCATCTTGCGCTGCTTTGCCTGGTAAATACAAAGTTTCTATAGACTTTTGTGAAACATTTGAAAATATATTATAAAATTAATTTTGTCAACAATTAACAAATAATTGAACTAAATGAATTTATTTGATAAGTTTTACATGAAAAACAAGTAACAACAATTGACAAATAAATAAATACAAATCAAAGCACGTAAAGTTGACAGATTTAAAGGGGTAGAACTAAAAAATATATAACAGAATATAATATTATAAGGTTTAAATATTAAATGTCACTTAAGTAGATTCATAGGTCTATAAAAACAGTTCAAAACATAACCTTTGAATTTGAGGTTCAACAATTTTTGACGCTCTGGACGGACGCCTGTTTCTTTGTGTATACGGTCTTTCATTTTAAGGACCGTATCAGATTCCAAGATATCAAGGATCTCGTACTCTTTCCCGCTCCATTTTACAATGATTTTTATTGCATTCTCCATTGTTGCTTCCTCTAACAAAAGATATAATGCAACTACAAATACAAAACCATATACCGATAACTACTATCTGACAGGGTAAACAGATAGTAAAAAAATCGTAAGGGTGAGTCGTTCCTTTATTCAGATTGAGGAGCATTTTCCTATTGCGTAGCAGTGACGTTATTTCATTGGTCGAATCTTCAAAATCCATTTTTAAAATATTAACCTTATTGTCATCAATAATTCAATATTTTAAAAGAAACAAATCATTCAGTTAAAATATATTTATCTTAAATCTTTAATTATTATATTTATTACAATAAAAGACGTAATAATTAAATGAAATTTTGAAATAACGTCATTTTCATTTCAACCAATCAGCATTAGTCTTTGTTCTATTGGAAAATAATTTCTTTTGTGACGACGTCACAGATTCGACAATTAAAATTGTGGTTAATTTAAATTTATTGATGGTAATAAGATGAATATAATAATCGAATATTATTTTCATTAAAATCTATTTTTCTTACGTAATAATTAACCATATTATACAATTGTATTTTTTTTAGATGGAACGTATTTCGTGGATCGAAATAACTATGCACTTTTGTAGTTGGCAAGTTCCTGGAGATGTCGTCAGAATGCGCTAGTATGATCTCTCTTCATCTTTTTGATAATTTTGAATATTATTTTTAGTTTATACTTGAAAATAATATGTTTTACATTTTCAACATTTCTAAAAAGTTATTAAAATATTCCAACATATCATCACCACCATCATAATGAGGTATATAATTTAAATACAAAATATTATTCTTATATAGTTATATAATATCATTATATAGTACTTGATCATAATTTTTAACTTGATCGAATATTTCTATATAGACAAATTTATTATTTTGGTTAAGGGTATGATCATTATTTTGCATAAATAATTCATGAACAAATAGTACTTAAATAGGATAGGATTTGAATCGCGTTAATGACATGTGATTTATTTAATAAAATTCCTTTTACAATTACCATTACGAAGCTAAATTACAAAAGGACATGATTGAAAATATGCTTCGTATAATTTTGGTTGGTTCGTTTCTTTGACGCTGTACACAAATATACACGTAAAATAATGTCATTTTCTTTATTAAAGTTCAAAAATGATCAAAGAGATTAAGTAAAAGATAGAATTATAATAGAAATTCTTATTAGAACGAACGTGAAGTTTCCTACTTCGAGAATTAATTAAGCTTATTTCGTATTTGTAATCGAATAAATTAAAAAAAAAATAATTAAAAAAAAGAAATTCAATCTCCATATTGCATACATCATTTTGTATCCTTTCTTTTCAGATATTCCATTAAAAACGCGCTTTTCCAGCTAGACATATCCACTCATGTTCGAATTAGTCGCACCTCTCTCACTTTTGAGTACACACGAGTATGTTAATAATATACTAGCGCATTTTTAATACGACTAGTAATGCAGACGAGTGCATCTAAAGCAATTATGTTTTTACGCAGCTAGGCTGTGTATGACTGACTACTCCTGAATAAAAAGAGATATAATATAACGTTATTACAACAGAAATTTCGATTGTAAGCACATTTACCTTATACAAAAAAAATCCTTTAAATATATTATCTATAAATATATTAAATTACTTCAAATATTTTTTATATTATATTTGTTGACAAATTACATTCTACCGAAATTTGCAATAATGATTTTTAAAAGTAGCCCCCTACGCCCTTTTTTTTTTATTTAGTTAAAGTATTGTTTTGTTCAACATATTGTCGATTTGATCCAATTGATCAGATTTCTTAAAAGATTTACACTCGATCGAACAAACGCAGTTTGACGATTCGAATATCGTTCGGGAAAACTTGCCGTATATTTGGCATTCGGCAAAGTTTCAAATCTTGGCATTTGTTAGTGGTACTGATCAGAAGAGAGAGTTTCCTTATGGATGTGGCTACTTCCGCTCGAAGGAATCGCAAGATTCAGCATCTGCGTATCGGGATGACGACAATTGGTTTTTCAGCCTTGTACGACAAAGCTTTCTTGCCAATATCGGTGATCTCCTTTTAACACATAGGTACCAATATTTGAACAATAATATAGATACTATTTTTATTTATTTATTCTCTGTACATATTTACAACTGGTCTCTCTTAAGCCAATCAGAAAATTTGAATCTAAATATTTGTATGGGCGAGTAAGACTCAATAATTGTCTCATTTCATTTTATATTTTATCATTTATGTATGTAGGTCAAATAATTATCTTCTGATATCCGTAGAAAATTGTATTAGATATTTGGTCCTAGTTCGTTAGGTAAACCATATACGTAGTTAAACTTTTTTGGGTTTCTTTGAAAAAAAAGTTGGATATGATCGGTCAATGTTAAGTTAGGATAAAAGGACATTGTTAAAAGATCAATTATTAGAGAACTTTGTAAGTGACGTTTAAAATATCGTTGCCAGGGCCATCATCGGAATTCCTTTTGAAACATTTGTTCCTGTTCTTTTTAAAATGAAAATTCGATCGCACCGTGTCAGACGTATCAATCGAATCGAGGAAGCGGATTTGAATCAATCGACTAGAAATAATCGATCTCCAAAGCTATTTCATTGCACGACCAACGAGCTCTTCTCTTGTTCGGACACGTTATTTTCTTTCTCTTTCTCCATCTATCTTTCTCTATTTTACTTTCCTTTTCTATCTCACCTTTTGATTTCTTTGTGAAAACAAAATACCGCCGCCTCTTATACAAAGAGACCGACGGATACGTTGCGATGACGAGATAGATACCAGGAAAGGACAAAGTGTGGTTGGGGAATGCTTTCACCTGCAGGACATCCTGTGATTGATATTATTACTCGAGTATACTCTCTTTACTATTCGATTCGTTAACTTCTACGTGAATGAGTTTTAAAAATATCCTCGATATGATAGGATTTAGATTTTTTTTTAGGTCATAAGGTTGTACTTTCTTGAGAATTTCTTTCTTGAATAATGAAGAAGATACAAAAAAAGAACTCAACTATCATCTTTATTGATCTTTATAAAAAATAAATATACATCGTATTATTGAAAAATATTTATACGTTAATGTAGAAATTATCTTCAATAGTCATATGTAAGAACAATCCTAAATTGGATAATTTTTTAAATGATCAAATAATTCTGTTGCCAAAACAACTGACAAAAAGTAGAGAAAATTATTATAAAAGGAAAAGATTTGTTGACCCGATAGATTAGAATGTTCCTTCAAAAAATAAAAAGGGAGTATGATAAGAAGGTAAATGAAATTTCCAATATCTTGTTTCTGACTTCGTTGAAGGCATTTTATTCTTCGATATTCTTGCATTTCGAAAATCCTTCGTCAATTTAATTTTTCCGAGTTTACCTGTGATTGGCGCGTGGTTACGCGATATTCAAAGAGAAACGATGTTCTTCGTATGGTTTTAATTCATTCGATTTAGATCATAGAATAGTTTGATTTTTCTTATCTACTTTATAAACTTTAATTATTTTTCAAACACGAGAAAATTTATTCATTTTTCTATATATTTTTGTTTCTTTGTTTTTTTGTAAACCAAGGTTCACAGAAAGTCAACATTTAAACGAAATTTGTATCGTTAAGCAAATTAAAGAGTACGATCAATAATAATTAATTTTTATAACTTTATTCTTTTATTCTCATGGTAAACGAGCATTGTTTCTTTATCTTTTATAATCTATCTTTATTTTCTTTCAATCAATTATTTCCAAACCCATTTATTGGAAATCTTTTGTTTCCGCGTTTGTTTGGATAATCGACGATATTTACCTACCATAAAATAAATATAAAAGTTTAAATAAATTAACATTGATTGTACAAATCGATATATTCATCTAATATCCTTCATTATTTTTCGTCGATAAAATGATACAGAAGAATTCATATTGTTCTATTCTTAAATTAAACTTTACTATTATGTTGAAAGGGTACATACTTTTATCTAAAGCATGACATAAGAAATCTTAAATAATAACGACCTATAGAAATTTTTTATATAGATTAATTTTTATATTAGAAATTTCTTTTCTAATAAGAATAATGTTGAAATTATTGATAATCCTGAGCACTCATTTAAACAGACATTACTTTTAAAAATTATTAATTTTATTATTAAATAAATTCCTGAGAATAAATGATATTATAAATTAAAAAGTTAATTATAACGAAACGTAACAATTGCGTTAAATTGAGTAAAAATATGAATAATAAAATTAAAATGAAGAAACACCATTAAAATGGAGAAACGCGTACGGAAATCTTGTATAATTAAATTGATTCTCAACTCATTTGCATCGTTAGAAAAAGAGTCATCATCATCAAAGCACATATACGCGCTTATGATGCAAATGGGGTTAAGGAGTTAAATATAAACTTTATTAAAAATTATTAAAATAAATTATATTAAAAAACAACGGATCATTTTGTTTTGAATAAATAATAATATCTGTTATCTCTATTTCCTCTCAATATAAATACCAATTTATTCCCCCGAATTTAAATATCCATTTTATTATTATGAAAAGAAGAATATACAATCAATTCTCAATGAGAATTATAAGTAATTTTTGCTGACGTGATACATCAATATGAGATATAAGTACATACGAACGTTGCAATGATTAGTATAAAGAGAGAAACAAATAAAAGTAAAAGAAAAATAATTGTGTAATAAAATAAATAAAATAGTTACAATTTAATCTAATCAAATCTTATTTCTCTAGATCCGAAAGTTAAAATTTATTTAGTCTACGTATTAAATCATTTCCAGTAGGTTTTTAGTTAGAGAGTTCAGATGGTAAGCAAAATGGTTGTTACAGCGTTCGTTAATAAAATATAAAAAAAAAGGAAACAAGAAAAAATAAAATAAAAATTGAAAAATGGGTACCATCGATGATGTCCAAGTAAGTTAAAAGGGTGACCATTTGATTGTATATAGGTGTACCCACCACCGTGGTCGCGCATGTACGGAAGGGATGAAGGAAGGAAGGATCGCGCGCGCGACGCCGCGGATAGAAGCCGAGAGGAGGAGAAAGAGGAAGAGGAAGAGGAGGAAAAGGAGGAGGAGATGATGAGGAGGAGGAGGAGGAGTGGAAGAGGAGGAGCGACGTGGTGGAACGACGAAGAGGAGCGGCGCGTCACGTCGCTACTACCGCAGCACCGTAACGTGCAAAGTCAGTTCGACGGCGGCGCCGCATCGGACGACGTATACGCTCGAGAGGACTCTCTGTGTGCACGGCTTTCTATTATATATACCTGTATATATATATACATATATAAATATAAATATATATAAATATATATATATATAGAGAGATATTAACAAATATATATACATATATATATGTATATATGTATATGTATATTATATAAATATAAATATATATATATATAAATATATATCTATATATTTATTAAAAAGAAAAAAAGAGCCCCGAAGATAAAAAAAAAAGTTGAAGGAAAAAAAATATAATAGAAAAATAGAAGAGAAAAAAAATTGCAGAGAGAGAACCCCTCCCCGTTTCTCTTATCATCGCTCTTTCTCTCTCTCTCTCTCTCTCTTCCTCTCTCTCTCTTTCTATTTCTATTTCTATTTTACGCGCTTTATCACTATCTATCTTTCTGTATACTTTTAACTCTCTCTCCTTTCTCTTTCTTTCTATCTGTCTCTATTTTTCATCACTGTCATCATCGACAAGGTGCGCGTTTTTGGAGAGAAAATTTCCCAAGGAATAAGTCGATCGAGAAATCTCGATATAATACTTTCTTTATATATATGATTTCTCTTTCTCTCTATTTATATATATATATATTTCTATCAGTTTATCCCGCCCTCTTCCATTTAGTTTAAATTAATTCCTTTTTTCTATCGTTCTCTCGCACTTTTTTAGAAAATCTCGATCACGATCGAGATAGTTGTAGCCTTGACGGAAAACTGAAAAAAAGAGACACTTTATCATTCGGTACGTATTTGGAAAATAAAGAAGATAGAAGTAAAGGAATTAAAATAAAATAAGAAAGAAGCAAGGAGGTGGAAGAAGAAGAAGAAAAAGGAAAAGAAGAAGAAGAAGAAGAGGAAGTGGGGAAGGTGATGAAAATAAGAAAAAATAAATAAAAAACTTGTTCTTCTTTTCGAGATCGAAAAGAGCTACATAATTATCCTTCTTACGATACCTTCAAAGTTTATTTTTGTCGCGAGACGACGAGAATCATCTAAACTGTTTTAAAAGGAGAAAGGACGATCGAAGGAAGTACTGTTCAGTATTTATCATCCTCTGTTGCGTGCAAGATTCAGCAGTGCCTTCCTAGTCTCCTCATATTTATATTATTTTCTCTTTTAATCATCGGGTTTATTACGATTGGTGAATTTTGAAGATCGTCAACAAGAACGATTCTGAGTGGGTTTCTCAAAATTGAAGAAGGAAGAAGATCGAGAAGAAGGAAACAAGACGTCATTGTCATCCCTGACGTTTTTCGCGAAGAAGAAGAAATAAAAAGGAAGCTAATTTTTTCGTGTTCGGAAAGGATTCTTCTTAGTGGTCTCTCTCTCTCTCTCTCTCTCTCTCCTTCTATTTCTTTCATTCACTCTCACACACAATCTTTCTTTCTCTCTCTCTCTCTCTCTCTCTCTCTCGCTGTGTCTTTCTATCTTTCTCTCACGAAAGCAGATCACAGGAACAACAACAATGTCTTCGTCCTCGAGGATCTTCCCGCCGATTCTCGTCGCGACCCTCGTCCTTTGCGTTGGTGAGTACTATTCAATTCTTCATTTTCTCATCGATGATCAATTTTGTTAAATTATTATTATTTTTCGTTTAATCTCTCTTTTCTCATCCTTAATTGTAAATAATGATTTAATTAATCGTCGGATGATCTTTTACATCTTTCTCTTTTCATTCATTTTTTCTTATCGAAATAAACGAATCCGTTCAATAAGGTCATTCAACATTTAGCCTATTTGAATAACATTTTTTGATATTTTCTTCCTCTCGGAAGTGAAACTGACGATAGAAAAGCAATCGAGAAATGTTCGGAATAATTATCATAAGTGGGAGGAAGGTATGGGAATAGAGACGAAAGCGGTGATGCGCGAAATGAGTTTAAATTGCTCGAGAGAAAGAGAAAAAGAAAAAGAGAAAGAGAGAGAGAGAGAGAGATGAAATGAGAGAGAGATGAAATGAGAGAGGTAGAAGAGAGACCGTCTAGGTGTTGAATAATTTTTAATTTTATATTGAATAATACGGGTAGAGAGAGAGAGAGAGAGAGAGAAGGAGAAGGGACTTCCTTTATCGACATAAATAAATTTTCAATTAAGGAAAAGTGAGGATAAAAAAGATAAATGAAAAATAATATTCAATATTTCTCGACGTATATTAAGTCGTCCCATAAGATTCTTTATTATTTTTCAGTATAAAATCTTTTTTTTCTGTTGTATTTTATATTATTTTACTTAACAATATACAATTTTAATCCTATTACCTTGTTCGTAATATTATGGTATTTAATATTAGTAAAATAATATAGAATATAAAATATTAAGTATAAAAAGTTAATTAATAAAAAGGAAGAAACTTATGTGAGACGATCTAATATGATAATACATTATTCTTAATTTATTGTATTAAAAAGAAAATATTATTTATCAATGAATAATTTAGATGATCATTTAATATTAGGGAATGGTTGACGTGCGTTGTGCATTCTGACGTATTTAAAGTAAACAGAGAGTGGTACACTAGGATATCATCAATTAGGTATAAAGGCTTGAAATTATGTATTGGGTTAACGAACAACGAGCCTTTCCTATGTTGCCCTGGCTAATAACGAAGGAAGGTTTGGTGCGAGCGTGTAAACATCAGGGAGTTTGTAATTAAGTTTCCCTTGACATCCAATTAACGTGGAACCATCGCGTGATAACCTTCGATATGAGACCGTTCTTCTCTTCATCTTTTGCCGATGATATTTTTTCTTTTTTTTTCTTTCATCAAAAAAAGAAAGCCTCGGATACCATCGTTCGATTGAACGATTCGTACGTTCTTTATCAAATTTGCAAAGTGAAACGTCCATTCCGTAACTTTTCGTTGGCTCGTATTCTCGTCATCGTGAAAATTAGATTTCGTGACGGATGGTTATCGGGTGAAAACCTAGGAATCGTATGAGAAAGAAATTGAAAAGGTAAATCTTTCTGCAGAAACGTTTACGGTCATGTGTTCTATTATATTTCTTTTTCTTCTTCTCTCTCTCTCTCTCTCTTTCTTTATTTTTAATTTTGTTTTCATTAATAAAAATGAAAGCGAGAAAGCGTGAAATTTTTATGATGAAAGACTAGTCCCCGAGTATGGAAATTTGGTCGAGTCGCAACGTGCGTGAGGTGGTGTTGCGCTACACGTATTGGTGTGCATGGGTACGCGGATTTATTTATACCTTTTTTTTCCCCCGTATAGGGATAAAAAAGATTTGCATAATAGAATTAAAACGCCATAAAGAAAGAAAGAAAATAAAACCCACGAGTGTATGTACACCATCCTACGAAATGGAATCTGTTTTTATTTTCGAATAGATATCTGTTGGTGTTTATACATATATGTGTATACGTATTGTGTGTGAATGGTATGCGACAAAGGGGAGAAGTGGAAGGGAAGGAGAAAAATGGAAGAAAAATTGAGATAGACGCGAGAGAAATGAAATGAAAAAAAAATAAAAAATAAGGTAAGGATTACCGTTAGAACGATAAAACTTTTCGTGAGAATAGCGTCGAATAGTATCGGTTAAAAAAGAATAAAGGGATGAAGGAGAAAAAGGGGGTGAAGCGGGGAGAAGTAAGAGGAGGGGAAGGACGAGAATTTGTAAGAAAGAATGAATGCTCGAAGATGCGACTAGCATAGAAGAGAAGAAAGTTTGATGAAAATTTGTGATCGTAATGCGGTTTCTTGTACTATCGCGAAACTTTACTTGTCTAATTCTTTTCCCTCTCTTCTCTTGCTCACTCTTTCTTTCTTTTTTTTTTTTAAAGAAGATACGAATCAGCATTCTTCGAATAATGCGAAAAGTTCGGAATAATAAGGAAAGATCCGTCTAAACTGAAATATAATTAAGTGTCTTGAGACAGCGTTTTACGAGACTCGGGGAAAAAAAAGAAGTGTATTCGTACCTTATCTATTTGAAGTATTATATCAACGTTTAACGACGTTTATCCGGTAGAAAAAGTATTTATTCTTTAAAAGAAAAAAAATATCGTACAAAGAGAGAAGAAGAAGGAGTCTTCGTTATACCATGAAACAGAGTACGGTATCGAAATCTCATTCTTTATTTAATATTTTCTCTGTGTCTCTCTCATTTTCCTTCTTTCATAGATAATACGACCTAATTTACTACTTTCATGAACGACGATTATCATAAGTAATCTCCTTGATCGTATTCAACGATAAATCATTTTTCCCTACCTTGTTCTCTCTTTTATTCGTAATATAAAAAGAATATTAAATACCGATCTCAATGTTTATTTATTTTTTTCTCTTATTCTTCTTTCCACTCTTTTTTCTTTTCTTTAATTTTACATAAAAAAAAAGAACGCTTACGAAATTATAAAACTCGGTTTATCGTTATATCGAACATTCATATATGGCCAGTTCGTTCTCTTTAGCCGGAGTTAATGGCTTTTACGCGTTATAATCGATCGCAACAACCTATCTTTTTTACCCTCTACTCTTTTTCTCTCTTTCTTCCTTTCTCTCTCTTTCCCTCAACCACGTATTATCGATCTTGCACGTTTTTATATACCTTTATATAGTACCACTTCTTTTCCCTTATTGTCCTACCATAAAAATAGCGAGGCGTCAAAGCGTGAAGTTAAGGAGAGAACGTCTCCAAAGATTTATCCTTTTCTTCTTCCTTAAACGTCCGTTTTATCGTTCCACTTCAACAATGGACAATACGAATCTGAAACCTTAGTTCGCGTTTACTATTGACTTTACGGGTAATGAATCCCTTTTGTTCCTAGTCCGTGTGATTCATTGAAAAATCATATGCTAAAAGTGCTTCACCACCCCTCTTTTTTTCTCATTTTTTTTTTCTCTCGATGCACTCTTTACGAACTTTTCTGTATGTGTATTGCCCGTACAATGTGCCTGTTTTATCGCTAATATTTTTCTTCTCATGAAGGCAATCAGGTAATGGAAGTTCGTGAAAGGATGCCACGTTTCTGCTATGCCCTTTTTTCCCGCACTTCCTTCCTATGTCCACACTTTTCTCCTTCTCTAGGTCACTCTTTTTCCTTTTTCTCTTTATGGCACGATGAATATGAAGCTATCATGATCTTCTCTCTTCTTCCTCTCTTTTACTTCCTCTTTCTCTCTCTCTCTCTCTCTCTCTTTCTCTTTCTTTCTCACTCTACCTATCTCTTTTCCTCTCTCTACTTTTCTCTGAAAATTCTAATCCTGACGTAGTGTCACTTCTCACACCGAAATTATTCATTCATAAGAAAAACGATAAGATCGTTGTATCGTGTACTTGTAAATATACTCCCTATCTTTCCTCCCTTTTTCCTCCTTTTTAAGTATCTTTATATAGTTAAAGTTTTACCAGCGTATTATATTAAAGAGAACGTTGAATGGTGTTCAGAAAGATCCCTATTAATCGATAGAAAAATTGACCTAACAGAGTTTTTCAATTAAGTTATTTATTCATGAAAAGATTTAATGAATTATTCTATAATGATAGGTATTCGTGTATGATATGGGTATATGAATAATTCCTATATCTGATTATAATATTTGCATATATGTATGCATGTTATAACGTAGAATTAGATATTACATTTGTCGTGTTTCAATGACATTATATTCTTATTTTTATTTTTTTTATTTTTTATTAAAAAATATTCCAACGGAAATAGTGATATATATTTACCTTAATTTCATTACAATTTGATTAAATTCTTCCGATAAAATCGTTGGTCTATAGTTTGCGAGAGATTAAATAATGAGTAGGAAGAAAAAAGAAACGGAAATAAATGGAAAGTAAGGAAGAAAGAGATTCTGAAAGAAGATAAAAGTTTGCCGCTTTTTATAATTGCTCGTTAACAAATTGAGGGTCGTTGGATGGGCGGGGAGGAGAACTGTTTTTTTCCTATTATTTAATAAACGCTCTTTCTATTTAATTAATTTTTAATTATAATAGATATAGTTGTTTATTTGAGAAAAAATAAAGATCTTTGATGAAGGGTAATCGAGTTGTCGTTGATTAGAAGATGGATTTGGTGTTTGATGAAATGGTCCGACGAAAATTAGGATATTGTAATTTATGGCTGTTTGTGTTCGTATACCTATCGGCAACGATATATCACTTGAATCTGGACGATAAGCAGCTGCCCAATCTAACTTGGCGCACGTGGTTAACGTTGCTCGCATCCACCAACTCGCGTATTCTCCGGTAATATATGACATACATATACATATACGTACGTTTATATATATATATATGTATGTATATATGTACCATATATGTTATATATTTGTTGGTAAGTGCGTATGCATGCTTGTGAGTTAGTATATGTCGATAGAACGGATGATTATATTGCATATGTGTATAATATATAGTCAATATATATATATACATAAATGCATAGGTACAGTGCGTATTTCACATGTTTCATCGTTTCCCGTAGATCGCAGCTTCTACTGGCATTGTCAAGTCCAACTGGATGTAATGGCTCTTATTTGAAAGCTATCATCGAATCGGTTTCATCGTGACATGATAAATACAGTGTTAGATGAATATTATTATTATCCTCTCGTGGTAATACGATGATAATTCAAATTATTATTAATGAACTCAAAACTAGAACGATCATTGCTCAAAATATTTGCATTCCTGGGATGGGGGGGAAGGGAATTTTTTAATGATTTTTGTTATCAATTTTGGTTTTATTCCAATAGGCAAAATTCAAAGATCTAACAATTCGAATTGTGTTAACAATCGTAGGATAAATATATAAAAATATGAACGAATATGTTCGTGTAAATGTCTGGATAGAAAAAGATTGACAAGATAACCTTTAGATAGAGATAGAATGATAGATAGTTGGATAAAATCGTTCTTCGTGTTTGTTTTCAAGAGATCACGAATCAAGATCATTTTTCATATTGTAAGAAGCTTTTCTACAATGAATCAAACTTGCATTGAAACATAGAAACAGAACGTGATAGTTAGAAGTAGTTTACTTTTATCGAATGATAAAGTTTCGTCGTATAGATATATGTATGTATATTTTATGTAAAAAGAAGTAAAACTCGCTATATCAGCTCGATGTCAAAAGTTATTAGAACAAATGATATCAGTATTGGGATTTGTCTGGTAAACACGAACGATCTTTGGGGATTTGGGGAAAAATATATAAAAATGACTACTATGAAAATTTCTAACCATATGAATATATGTATGTGTATATATATATTCATTTTGATCGTGGGTTGCATGAAAAAGTAGAAACAAATATGAAACTATGAATTCGAATATATATCTCGATTTCTTTCTCGAAATAATATCTACCCGTCTATGTTCATTCAAAAATCATTAATATTTATACCAATCTGAATTATTTCTCGTCGAATAAATTTTTAATAGGAACAAAATCAGATTTGAGAAAAAGTATGCTTTTTGTTAATTCTCTTGCGTACTATTATTCATACCTTTTTTTATATATAAATCATTTTATACCAAAAAAAGTGTAGTTTAAGGACTTTTTGTTAAACTTATTCTTAGACGATACTTTATATATTCTTTTTCTTTTTAATCGCTTCTTACTTCGCGTAAAATGTCTTTTAACACGTTCGTGATGGGTATACATTAATGTATACATTAAATTGTGTTAAATGTTACCGAAGTAAGAACAAATCTTGAAATTATGGATTGCAAAATGTCTTTATTTCTTTTCTTTTTATCTTTTTTCCCGATATCTCAAGAGAACATCTTTCGTCGCTTCTTCTTACATTAGTCGTCCGAGAGAGTCGTGTTACGAATTGTTTTTGATATCAGTAAGCTGTAACGTTAGATACTTTAAGTGGTGACAAAGTGAACGTAACTCTTTTTTACTATTTTTTTTTTCTTCTTACACGTAACGGCGCCATAGTAAAGAGAGAGGGAGAGAGAGAGAGAGAGCCATTCCACTTTACTCTTACATAGTATCGTTTCAAAGAATCTGGAGCAACGTGTTTCTCTTTGCGGAAGCTCTCGTTGAAGGACATATAAAGAAAGACAGAGATACGCGCGAAATTCAAACGGTTACGAGGCTTCTTCTTCACTGTTTCTAAATGTAGATCAATGTTCTTATAGATAGCGATTGTAAGCTTTTATCCCTCTATGTAATCTAAATACGATATCTGTGAAAGAAATCGTAGTAAAGGAAGGGAGAAAAATTATGCGAATTTAGATCTATTTCGATTTCCTTTGTTAACGTGAGCTTTCATTATTCTTATTATTTTTTTTTTATATTCGACCTATAAAAACATTTCGAAAGTGATTTGAAAAAGTTCATCTCTTTTGAAATATCTCTGATAAGTTATGATTGCGTTAAAGAAACAGGGGCGAGGCAAGAAGAGGGCAGATATGTGACCCATATGAAGAAATAAACTTGCATTTTTAGAAGGAACCTGCATAATTTTCATTTTTACGTTTTAGTTGAATTTTTTTTTATTTTGCTGACTTAAACGATCCACTTTCTCCAATTTCATTTATATCCTTTATCGTCGCGTTTTATGGAAGAAAATCTCGGGATCAATCGTATAGAGTTCGTCAGAAAACAAGCTCTTTGAAATTTGTTCCTTCTCTTTCTCTTTCCTGTTTCATCCAGAAATTGACATATCTCTCGTTCGAAGTAACAAATTTTCGTTGGTTCAAGAGGTGGAGGTGGAGGTGGAGAAGGATGAGGATATGGACTCGTCGAAAATCGATCTCGTGCGCTCTCTCTCTCTGTCGTCTTTTACGTCACGACGCTTCGATGCTGACCCATTAGCTTAAAGTAATTTCCGTTCGATTTTACAGTTTACGAGGGGTGTTTAGTTATCATCACACCTCGGTGGGAAATACCCAAACGAAAGTTGAAAAAAAGTCAATCTTCTTTTCTCATATATTACAAATCTTTTCTTTTTTTATCTTATCAATCTTGGTACGTACCATTCCTTCGTGAACAGCCAACCGTTTCTCGTTTGAAGAAGAAATAGACAATTTCTTTTGAAGGACACCCGAATTATTTCATTTCTTCTTGAGAAGAAGAAAAAAAGAACAAAAGAAACGTTTCTTAGTTTTTCTTTTTATTTCGTCTGAAGGTCCTGGGCACGCGTCGGAGAATAGGAAGGAGAACTCTCTTTAAGCTTCGATAAAAGTTTTCCCTCGGTGGAGGACAATAATTGATCGTCGTTGAGAGCACGGAGCACGTAATGAAGATAGTAGACGTTAAAAAACGACTGCTTTAGGAAGAGGAGGAGGAGGAGAAGAGGATAACGGAAAGGTCCATTTCAACCTTCTTCTTCTGCTTCTACTCGCTTTTCTACCATAGTCGTCGTTTTCGTCCACCTCGGCTTACTTTCTTTCTTTCTTTCTTTTAATCTTTTTTTTTTCAACTCTTTTTCTACGTTCCTCACCGTCATGGATTTCACTCTCAACGTCTAAAACCGGAAACTTGATAAAACTTCTGCCAAGATTTTCTAGATACTTTTCGTACTCGTATCAACAGTACTTTCCGGTAGCAATATAATCTTTTCTCTGTCAAATCTATTTTTCTTATTTCTTCGACACGATACACACGATGTATTTTAGGAAACTGCAAGGAAACCAAAATTGACTTCTTAGAAAGCCTTGTTTTTTTTTAAGCTAATATTCGATCTTTACAAATTCGAATTATTTTACGAAGATATTCATTTTTTATTAATATTTCTTTTAAATATTAATCTCTTTTTCTTCATTCTTCATCGTTTTTTTATTTTAATCTGCAAGATAATAAATTCTCATTTTCTTTTTTTAATTACGTTTTTTTTTAAATCTTTTTTTTCATTTTATTTAATGTCGCATGAAACACAGTACTTGCGTGGGTAACAAAAACACACACAACAGGCAAAGTTCACTCTATTTTTGATATTTTGTTCCTATATTGTTTAGGGAAAAAATACAAAACAATTATTATACCGCGATTCCCGGGAGGCATGAACCACTAACGTGGATTATGCTTTCATAGACTAGGACTCGTGTGAACGTGTTTATCGTGAAGATTGCCTTTGACGTCAATGCCTTTGCGATTCACACGTAATAGGATTAAAATGATTTCGTTTTCAGTCGTGGCAGGAGCAAACGCGAAACAGGATGTCCATGCGGATAATGGTATTCTTCGGTTGTTTTCACAGCTAAATGAATTAAAAATTAAAACATCTATATATACGTCGTATGTTTACTTCAGTAATAATAAGCGAGAACGAAAACTCAAGTGAGCTTAAGCACGACCTAAGCTCAACGGCGAAGCAATTTTCACATTCATAGTTCGTGTCTCGCGAAATAAATTTGATAAATCTTGTTACAAACGTTATTACAATATTTGATTCCTTTAAAGAAATAATTTTTCAATATTTTCGTATTAATATTGTATCATTTTTAACCTAATACCCCATGAGATGTTACCTTTATTACCATTATTATCATGGTCCAAATACGGCAATTTACTTTCTGTACCACATAACGTGAAATTAGGTAATCCTTCCCTTATTTGATCATTCACGGATTTCCAATTTCTCACGAAGTATTAGTTGACTATACCATCATGACTATACCACTATCATCTAGTCAATATCCACTCTCATACTTTGTCTATTTCATACTGTGTCGTCAACTCATTGTCACATACCTCAAATATATAATTATCTTTTATTTTATTATTGATAATTAATAAAATATGCAAAAACACTCTTTGAAGCTTCGATCAAACCATAATTTAGCTGATAAATAACTTGTTTATACACAATGAACAATTTTTTCTATAATAAGAACTACGTATAATACTTTTCCATACATTTTTGATTACCCAAAGGGTTGCACAAAATATTACCATAAAATTACCTGATATAACTATTTCGGGATACATAATTTAAGTGACTTTATGGAACAGAATAATACGATCAATGTGTTATTTTTATTTTTATATAATATATCATAAAATATATTAGAGAGGATAGGGGTATTATACTATTATAAATTATTAATATAAAAGTTTAAGAGATATATTACAATGAAATTTAATATTGTCTTGGGAGTCGCATGTGTCTGGTAAACCGCAGTTTACTTACGTTGGTTTGTAATAAATGAAAGACTCGAGAAAAGTATCATCGCGGCCGATTTACAAACGTGACACATAGTTTTATCCTCGTTTCTCTGAGTTAACATCGCATACACTATCGGTACGAGTTCCCTTCCTGTCAGATATTTCATTTGAAGGCCGTACTAAAGTTATAAGTCATATCGATCTTCGTGTTTCATAACTCTGAGAAAGTTAGGCAATTCTAGGATTCTTCAAGCATCTTTCTCTTCTTCATTCTTTCTTTCTCTTTTTCTTTCTCTTTCTTTTTCTTTTTCTTTTTCTCTCTTTCATTGCTTTATTCTTTTTCCTTTGCATTTCGTGTTTCGAGATTTCGCGTGACTACAGCAAAAATATTACCTTTCTTCTAAAGTATATGTTTCGTGAGAATCTAATCGATTATAAGTACCGCATAGAGATTGAAATATATTCAGTTTTAGACTCGAGTTATTATATAATACCTATCTTTATATATCTATAATACACGCGATATTGTTCATAAGTATATATTGCAAGTGTAAGTTCTTTCATTAATGAAACCATCAACTCGAAAAACATGTTCTTTTAATTAGAATGAACAAAAGAACATTGATATGATTTTTTTTATTAGGCCTTATTAAACCTCAAAATATCGTCAAATATATTCAATAATTCTTAAATAAACAATTTGTTTTATTCAATATTAGAATTTTCTTGCGAAAATTAAAAGAACTCTTTAACTTCAGAAATATGAGATTTTTCATTTGATTTAAATTTATTATAATATTTTAAAAGCGTTAAATAGAACCTATTTCACAAAGTTAGATATTTTATTATTAATAGAATTTACCTTGTGTAATATAAATAAATGTACTTTCATAATATCATGACTTCTTATTAGGTAAAATGTTTGATTAGCAAAACCTTATTTCAAAGTTTCTTCGATGGGTGAAGAACGTTATCCACCATTTTTCCTTTCCTCCTATTTTTTTTTCTTATCGTTAAGGGAAGCATAGTTTATTCATGCAACGAAAGTAGCCTGGTTAAAGCTAGTATCGTGTAGTTCATACATATATATAAGTACGATACTCTCTACGTGTAGTATGTTTTTTATTATACTATAATACCTTTATGATAAAACGAAAAGCCATATGAAATGATTAGATCAAATATTTCCTTCTATAGTTCTTAACTATATAAACCAATTTTATATTTAAACATATACCATGATGAATTTTTAAAAATATTTTCCAATATATTAAACCGATATAATTATCCTCCGTACGGTGACTCGTTAATACGAGCCCTTATTTCGTTCCAAATTCAACGTCCACGTCATTTAATTATTCTTGTTCAATGAACATAAATTTAAAAAGGGAGGAGAACGTGCGGTATAAACTTTAGTCAAAATAATAATAAGGTCCTAGAAAGAAAGGAAAAAAGAAAAAGGGTCGTAGGTATTAGCAACGTTTCTCTCTCTTTTTTATCCTTGTTCCTTCCAATGAGAGATTTTTAATAGTGAACAAGAAAAAAGAAATATTGAAAGTGTGGGAGAGACAGTGAGTGAGAGAAGAGGGGGGGTGGCGAAGGGAGATAGAAACATAGAGGTGCTTGGTCATCGACACTAAACGCTTCAGGGTGTTCCTCGTATACAGGGGTTGAAGGTAAAGAGAGAGAGAACGTACGAACGAAGGCTAATTTCCGGTTGAGCTCCCTGACCGAGCATATAGCTTGATATTAATAACGTCTTTGTACAGAGGTGCGAGCAGCTTCTTTCAACACTTATATATTTCATCCTCAGTGTATGTATGTATATATATGACTTGGTGCTTTTTTTGTCAACTTTTACGCATGAAAGGATCACCTCGGTCATGTCATATATGTGCATACATACCGTGTGTCACTTTAATATACCGTTAGGAGTACCGTTAACGTAGAACCTTGACATCTTTGTGTCCTCGGCCCTCAAGAGATTTCCGTTCTTTATATTTTTCTATATTTTTTCGGCTGATCTACTCTGTTTTTATTCCTTTTTTCTTTTCTTTTTTTTCTCTCTCTCTCTCTCTCTTTTCATTTGCCTTTTAGATATTTATTAGATTTGATATTATTTCGTAAAGAAATATTCTAAGGTATTGTTAATATTTGTGTATCGTCAATCTTTTATGTACTTTAGCTTAGGGAAAAAATAATTTATTATTTGTACCTTTATTTCAAGCTTAATATAATGAATTTATTTTATACCTAACGTAATATATTTAATAATTTTATGTTGTTATTAAAATTTTTTGTAAATATTTTCTATTTTTGTATTATTGGGTTTATCACGTAAAATAAAATAAAAGTAAATATAAAATATATTACTTTGATTCTATTAATTTTCTTCTTTACTTTCTAAAAATATAATTTTTCCTTTCGCACAGACTAATTCTTTCCCACCCTCCCTCCTATCCTCCCCCAATTGGTCGCGTTTGTTCGGACGTTAGTAGTCGCGGTGTGGTCTTGTAACTGGTGAAAAGCGGCTTTCAACGACAGCTCTCGAGTGTTCTCGACGTAACCCCGTGGAGACTCTAAGGTAGAAGGTGCGTTCTCGTGGAAATAATTTACGTATGCACGTGCTGTAGCCGCCTACCACCGTCATTTCCTATTTCTAACCTACGTTACCCTATAATTTCTCTCTCTCTTTCTCTCTTTCTCCTCTTTCACTTTTATGTTATATTCCTAGTTTCACGACACATAGACGACGTTTCAGAAAATTTATGGAATACCTCTTGAATTATCCAAAAGATAAACTCGAATTCGTCGCGAGCGAGAAGTTCGTTTCTCCTGGTAGGTAGATATCAAGTCGAATTGCCATCCGTATAAAGTATCTTTCTCAGCAAAATGCTAATACCTAGGTAAACCGCGAATAATTTCTGTTTAAACGTTTAAGAGAGATAGAAAGAGAGAAAGAGTGAGAAAGAGAAGAAGAGAGAGAAAGGGAGAAAGAGATTATGTACATAGGTATAGATTTAGATCACTTTAAACTACTTGCCACCACCTTACACTCGGATCAACGAAAGGTTATCGTCAGTTCGATCTACGATGAGTGTCTGACGATTTCGATTAAGCTTCTCCTCTTCTATTTTCTTCTTCCCTCCCATCGCGAAAATTCGCGACTTCTCCAAGCGGAAAACCTTCATAGAAATTTGCAATTCAACGACCGTCGGACTTTCGTTTCATACATACATACATACATACATACATATATACATGTATGTATATATATATATACGAACACGAAATTGAGGCTTCATTAAAGATTCCACGGACTTCTCGGTTTGTTGTTCCGTAAGAGAAAAGACGAGTGAATGTGTATGTGTGAGAGAGAGAGAGAGAGAAGGAGAAAATTAAACGCCGGATTTTGCTTTTAATCCCTCGACAATTTCATTTTTTTTTTCTATTCTTTTTTTTTTCTTTGATATCACTATCACGAAGAAGAAATTCTTCTATGAATCAAATTCAAGCTACGTTCCATCTTCTTCTTTTTCTTCTACTTTTTCTTTCCCTTAACAATGAAACTTTTTTCCTTTCACGAAAGAAAATCGTCATTGTGGCTGGGGGAAAAGGTAAAAAAAGGAAACGTCTTCTTTCGTATCAGAATCTTCCTCTCGTTTAGGTTCCTCCTCCCTTTATTCGTGCAATCTTCGTACATATGTAAAATCGATATTTTCTATCGAACAGTCTTATTCGATTCTTTTGTCAATCGAGTTTCTTAATCATTTATTCAACGTGTTGAGTTTTTGTAAAAAAAAAAAGAAAAATAAGAAGTGTGCACTTTTAAAGAAGAATAATAAATAAAATTGTTTAATAAATTATATTTAGAAGAATATTAATTGAAGGTTTTGTAATTCGATCGATTAATTCATACAAAATTTTATTGTGGTTGAGAATTACTGCAACGATGAGAAAGAAGAGAAAGAGGGATGCAAAATATAATAAGGAGTCAATAAAAAAAAAGGGACACACCAAATGAAGAGATGGAAAAGAAAAAAAAAAAGAAGAAAGAATTACTCGAACACACATTGGCATTTCGAATTAAGGAAACGTCACAAAATTTACATTTCCACTTTTCGTTTTATATCAAGAACAATGGGTGCTGCGAGGACAGCGTTTTCGTGTTTACAAGCTTCTCGTAAAACTGAGTACTTAAGCTTGCGTTCGCTGCATTTAGAGAGTTGGGATTCTGGGACGAGATTGTAAATCTTTCGGAGTTGGTTTCTTTTTTTTTTTTGTCGAAAGAATTGTCGATATGTGGTGTATGTGGTACAGGATTGGGTGTACAGAGATCACAACTGCACTTGGTGGGATATCATTAGATTTTAAAAGAATTATTACTAAATTTTGCTATGATATTTTTCATCGTTAATTTTCACTTTAATATTACAATTGGAAGTGATTAGACATCTTAATCTTGGAAACCAAAGGAAAGAAACAAAAAAAGCAACATGAAAATGTTTAATTCGTACACCATAAGAGAGAATCAAAAGTTAGTATTTTGAAAGTTACTTGCAAAAAGCTTAGCTAT